>APFE030640458.1:25459-39968 GCA_000404065.3 Pinus taeda
GGTTTCAATTTCCTATTTTAGAATATAGAGGATGAAAATCTGTCCAAACAGCTTAATCTTGGCAGATTCTTAGATAGTTAGAGAATCAAAGGAGCCTCCCATTGCATCGGGACAGGTGGCGACCTCCCATTGCATCGTGCCGCCCCTGACAGAAACCACCTCCGTACCAAAGGCGGCCCGATGCACAGGGAAAACGGCCCTCCCCTCACATAACAGGAGTGCCACCTCATCCTGCCATGTCGCCTCCACGTCACCCCACCCTACCTGCGCCCGGTCCATGTCACCCTGCCGTACTGCCACGTCACCTTGATGACGTTAGCATGCTGACATCACATCCGTACCAAAGGACCCCACTGCTGATGTCAACATGTTGACATCATCCGCTGTACTTCTGATGTCAGCAGTCAAAAAACCGAAAATTCACGCAAGAGGAAAAATCGTGCTTCGGAGCTCCGGAATGAGCAACAGAGGCAGTTTTCGATGCGCGCGAAGTGCTAATCGCACATCGCTATGGGAAATGAGCGATATTGGGGAATCTTTAGGGAATCTTTTGATTCCTTGGCCCATTTTACACTGAAAAGGCCCGAAATTGCCCGATTTTGCCAAATTAAACCGATTTGAACACAGGAAGAGACCAGAGATAGAGATTAAAGAGTATCAGATCAATTTCACTGAGAGAAAACACGTCAAAGAGTATCAGAAAGCGGCAGAGACCATCAATATAGCAGCAAAGAGTATCAGCGAAGATCTTAACAGTGGCCCAAAGCAGGAGAAAATTTAATACCTTCCAACAAAGTCAAAGAAAGGGGCGAGGCCACTCAAAACTCTCAAATCATGGTTATTGCACATTTAACTCGCACCAGAACAGAACTGCAGATCCCAAAGCACAGTTATTCCAGCAGTACTGCATCGAGCTGCCAAGGGCCACATTGCACTCTTTTTAATCCAGCTACCTCTGACACAGTTCAATAGATATTTACCTGCATTTAATTTTGGCACAATTTTAGGTTTAGAAAGCTCTTTTTGCAGACCTGTTTTAGGTCAATTATAATAAATAGTTTGAGATATTTGCACTATAAAGATAGCCTTGAATACTGTATTACGGGTTGGTTGGTTGGTTGATTAGTCAACAAGCTATCTCTAGCTGATTTTTCTCCGGGAGAGACTCGCACTGTAATATCTGATAAGTTTCTATAATCAAAGACTGCTTATGAGCCTTGGAGAATGGATTGTTCACTGTGTTTACTGGTCGGAGAGTGATTATGGAATTCTTATGTTGTGCATAACTAAATAAGTGCTTCTTACCTCTGTTTTCGTTCATGAATTACGCTCTTAAAGAGCATAAAGAAAGATTAGCTTAGAATTTGTTTAAATACACTCTATGCTCAATTTATGTTGTTTCTTTATGTTTTCCTCTGTTTAAGCATAAATATGAATTCCACATGGCTCATGTTTGCTTTAACCCAAGACAGTTATCCAGGGATTCTTCATTGCCCTTAGATACAGATCATCTTTCCCTCTGTTAAGTTAAATGAGAGATTCTTAAGTGCCTCTCATTCATTACATATCATTCATCCTTTTAGTTTGAAGATTGTGGTATGAGCAGCTATCCTGCTTCATTATTTCTCTTATGACCAGAAAGACACACTGATAATCCTAACCCATGACTCCATGCCCAATGGTCTGAAACTTATCACTTCATAAATTGCCTCTCTGCCTGAAATCATTTTCCTTCCATCCAAACACAAATAAAAACCCCTGAGCCAAAAGCTAGCCTAAAATCATCAACAAAGTTGAATCATTAAGAGAGATCCCTCTCTGGTTGCAGGTGGGCTAGAACCTGCAATCCAAAGATTGGTTTGTGGTTACCTCGGCTGTATCCCTACAGGAACCTAGGGAAAACTTGAGTGATAAAACGACCAATGGTTGGTCGGGAATAGACATAACATAGTCAGGCTTAGGAAGAGTAGGATGGGCAAGAGATGAATCCAATCCAATCCCTTTACCAATCTGGGGAGGATTAGAAGAAAGCCTCTGATAAGAAACCGGAAGGTGTGGTTGAGAAGTTGTAAGGTTTTCCAAAATTGCGAAAGCTTTATCCATGAGAGGAAAAAGGTGAAGAAGATGTTCGCCTTCACATAACCTATAGGGGAATCTAAGCTTCCCTTTCTTCTTACCACTACTAGCTAAAGGTGTAACATCGACATGATCTTTAGAGGTCAATAAGGATGGTCGAATCATATCTCAAGACCATACTTATAAGATCCTGGGAATACTAGGACAATATCAAAGGAAATGGTCACCCTTGCATAGCTTACAAGGAAATTTGACTTTCCATGGAGGATCAAAAGGTTTTTTGACTAGAGGGGAACTCAGAGCAATAGTCGCATGGTTGGCCTCTCGCTTATGTAACTTCTTCTTCTTCATATTCCTCTTCTTCTTCTTAGCCTCCTGGTTACTGGATTTGGAACTTTCACCAGGCGAAGTAGAAGAGGAGGGTGAAGAAATAGAGGAAGAAGGCGAAGGCTCAACCCTAGAATCATCGTGATGTGATTCAAATGAAGGAGATGGTGGAGCAAGAGTCGGAATACGCAACACCACCGGGTTAAAAACAACCAAACAGGTAGGCCAATTGTTAACCCAGGTAGGGACAACATTGCCATATAAGGAGCACCAACATTTCCAAAAGAAGGAAAAGGACCAGGATTCCCATTCGGGGGGAGACCTTGACTAGTAGACTCTGGAAATGTTGCCATTGGAATTAACTTGAAAGAAACTCTAATTATAACTAGGAAAATTTCATGGGTAGTTAATTTTACAACATTGAAATAAAACTTTTCCTTTTCATATTTTAAGAGCCGAGAAAAGGACGAAAGGTGAATCTATCACTTTCGAGGTTTAATGAGCCTGAAAGGAAAAGTGCTCAGATGATCCTTTTACTTTTAAAGAGTCGAAAAGGAATGGAAGTGACTACTCTGGAATTCTAGGAAAGAGGTTTACCAGACAAATCGTAAAACTACATATGCACCTTGGTAATAAAATGAAAGAGAAATGACCAAGGACTTTCCATACGACAATCAATCTTTCCAAATGTTGTGTTCAGTGCGTTGCGACTCATAAGGTGGTAGGCTTGGCTTCCTATGGATAATAGGATGATAACCTAGTGGGGTCTCCCAATATATACACGATGGTACGGGGTGCACAAATCTGTACTAGCACCTATTGCATCACAAAAGGAGGAATCACCTAGCCTTAGTGAGAACAATAGGCACTAGGTTTAACGATGTCGGAACATGTCTCTAGCCTAGACCTCTAGATATGTGAGTGTTAGGTTCCAATCTATTTTTAAGTTAATTCAATGAATTTTAACAATTGATCTTGAATTAAGTTTCGATTTCAAGGCCTTACTGAATGTATTTCAACAATCTCTAGTATCCAACTACAATGAGTAAAAAACCATTCCTTTCGATGAAAGACTACCTAGATGAGGGTAAGGAGTTCATTTCCAAGTGAACAAAGACAATAACAAGCAAATGCAAGAACAACAGTGCAAGCAAGTAATCCAACCAATAGGAAACATAATGCATCAATTTCCACTTATCTCGGAACTACTATGGCAAAAAATGAAAGATTTGAATTTCGCTTTTCAATTCCTAATCATAAAGAATATATTAATGAAAACATGCTTTCATTTTTGTATACTATATGAGTGAAATTATTTTTTATTTTTGGAATAAATAACAAACAAGATAAAGCACAGGCCGATTGATCAAAAGGAAAATGTAATCTATGCTTCAATAGTGAAAGGAAATCAAATCAGCATAACAAGCTAGTTTGATGACCAATCACTACAGATCAACCATGAAGATGGGAAAGTAGCAAGAGAACAACTTCAAACAAGTAAACAAGACTGTTGTGGATGTAGTTCAGAAACCTGGATGGACAAGCAACTCAAAACCAGCGAATTCTTGATGGAACCCTAAAAGACCTAGGTCACACAATCCAAAAAGCCAAATTTCATACAAATGGAACAAAGAAGGACATGCCTTAGTAAACACAATCAAAACAAGCTTAACAAGGTGAAAGAAACAATAAAGGACAAACTACACTGGTCTATTTAGGAGGCAGGGTTGTAAAAGTTAACCCTACAGGAATCGCCGCAGGCGCAACACTGACAACATGAGATGATCGCTAATCGTCGCAAACACAACATGATCAACTAGAGATGTCGTCGCAAGAGTACACCTGTTCTCAGAGATGGCCTGATTTCAGGAATCGTTGCAACTGTATGATGGGATATCCACGACGTACAATGAGGGTAAAGAGAACAGGAGAAATTCATCGCAATTGTTAGGAACTGAACAATGGCGATCTCAATAAAGAGGGAAAACAAGGAAAAACTAGCAGAAGACACCAGGCTTGTCACTCAGACAGTGAGGTGGACTACCAAATCTACTCAAGTGATCCAAATCACTGATGGTTCAATCCCAAACAAAGAGACACTATGTAATTCAATCGAAAACAAAAAAGAGAAAAATCAAGAGACAACACACAAAGGATCCCCATCCCTAAAAGGTAAAAAACAATACTTGAGAGAATCGCAGAGGGAACTTACTATGTCACATGTTACAGCAAGACAAAGATAATAGCTAATTCCTTAAATAGTTATCGTTGAAGAGGCCTACCTTATACCGGTGTTTGATGAAGTCTTCATCATGTCGCTTCAACTATCAATATCTTCTCCTTAATGAATGATTCACCTGAAACAATGTATGAAAATGACAAAACACATAATAGAGCACAACAACGAACTATCTACTTATAGAGTCAAGGAACCATAAGCTATCAATATACATTTCATACATGATATAGGAAATAACCATTGATTGTATTAATGTAAACAATAGTAAAGCTTACAACCACGCCTTGACATCGCAAGCTTCCTTCAAGGGTCTAATCAGCATGTTTCCATAAGAATTCACTCTCAAAGGTCTCCCAGAAAGACCGATGACTCTCTCTCTCACCCAAAAGCACAAGTATGAAACTAAGGCAATCACAACAAGGCTTCCTTCTTACAAAACCATTTTGTACTATCAATCCACAACATGAAAGGTTATTCTCATACCTCACAAGTTATTGATAGGCTATCATCAATCCAAACTGTAAGCTATCAATCCAACAAACAAAGAACTAGCTAACTAAGAACTAGCACTCCAAAAAAAACTCATTGATCATAGCCATGGAGGATGCTTTTATAAGAGGAGGAGCCTCCACAAACGAGAGGAGAGGAAGCTTATCTTCATGAGAGGTTACTCAAAAGGCGGAACCACCATCTCAAATGAGTAGAGGAAAACTTCTTTGACCCAACAACTAGCTCTAGAACCACCCAGAAGTATTTTGTTTGAACTAATTCGCCATATTTGGGTTGTTGTGGGTCAAACACTGAGACTCAAAGATGGTCACGAGTCAAACACTGAGACTTCAAGAGGACGACGAGAGGCATTAGTTCATTATGATCTATTGTCACATGCAGGATACTAATAATCTGAGACGATTTTGAAACATGGGTAAAAAGGGGTCAACATCGAGATTAATGAGCTTAGGCAATCTTCTTGAGTCATATGAAATATTTGGACACATATTTTGGTATATGACAAAGAGCATATGTCATTCAGGAGCTAGCTGTATCCAGGATTAGGGGATGCACGATCAGTGACAAAATATTGTGTAACAATACCATGCAACTGTTCACACATCTTCAAAATTCTTATCAGCCACATGTGTCAACCTAGGACATAATTAAATGTATATATCAACGTGATTCCAAAAATCATAAATGCATATATGTACATATCAACGTGATTACCACCATGCCATTCAAGGGTTTAAAAACGAGTCTCCTACTAAGACTATAAACACTAATTAAAATCAACCCTTTTACCAAGACCACTATTACTTGATTTTAAAATCATCCTTATTTTTTTCGAATTCAACCTTCTTTATCATCCAAAATTATCATTTTGTTTCAAATATTAGCCTTCTTGCTCAAGCCAATAATAGTCATTAAGTTCAACCTCTTTACCAAGGCAAAGTACATTCATTAAATTGAACTTATTTCCCAAGGCCAATAGTCATGGCATATGCAATATGAAAAGGTCAATTAGAAAGCCATTTATCACATCAACATCTACTATCTTTATAATTTATAATTACAACCTTTATGAAATGCATCATGGATATGCATGTAATATGCAATTAACACATAACCATTCAACCAAAATATTACACACTGCACCCACTTGCACAAGCAAGCAATCATCGAAACACATCACTCTCAAATAGAGTCACACAATATCATGCCTCCGATCCAATGAGGATTTTTGCTACATAACATATAGACCATGGGATTCACATATCCCTATATATATATATTTATATATATATATATAATATATATATATATTTATATATATTTATTATTTCAATTGAATCAAGAAATTCTATGCAGATACAAGCAACAAAAGGATTTCCCCAAATTCCTCATATCATATGAACATTCACGTTCACACTTATTCCAAGTGTGTAAGAACACACCACTTAACTAGTAATGTTGGTATACTGCAAAAAACCATTCACATAGCCTTGTAGGAAATATTGTAATACTTAAGGAATTACAAGAATCCCAGGTCACAACAATAGGTTGTTATACCTTTAAGGTGACTAAAACAAACACATGAAATGCCATTGCATATGGTGAAATGATTCAAGAATCATAACACTGAACATGCAATCCACAACCAGTGCTATATATGGCCCACATTCATATTTACATTCAACCACTACCCTCAGAGCTAGGGAAAATTTTAGGGGCTACTATTCGCAAGTGAGCTAATTTTCCATGGTCTTTCCAAAAAAAATATTTGCCAATTTCCATTTTTTTCTAAAGATGATTTTCCCAAATTTTATAGTATAAAATTCTTTTACCTTAAAATTTGCCAAAATTGTATAAAGACTATATATAAAACTATTATAAATTTGCATGTTTTTACAAATATATCAACAAACATTTTATAATTTGCAATTTGGGGACTAGTAAGATTCACCAAGGTTTCTAAACTTTAAGACAAATTTTCATCCTTAAAATTTTCCGTGCTCAGAGCTTGAAGTCCACTTCATCTTTAAAGGTCCAAGCATTGAACCTCTTGCTCCGTTAACTCGGTAAAATGCACCAATTTTATTCCCAAAGGTCTAGTGTTGAACGTTTTCTCTGACACCACTTTGTAACATGTCCCCTTACCACCCATAGCCCATACTAAGGGTAGAAGAAGGTGCTACTATGATTGACCCAACCTCTAAAGTCTTGTTTTGGAAATGGGGTCTAAAATTTTGACATTTTCCTAACTCAAAATGTTTCAAACAACGATTTAAAATTTTCCTCAATCTGACTCTCAGATCAAATTTTTTTGGCCATTTAAAGATTTATACCAATGATCTATTGCTTTTATCACTCATCATTGTCTCAATTCTAAGAAAGGAAGCCAAGGAGGTAACCTCAAACCAATCTTTAGATTTGGCAACTAGCCCTACCAAATTAGAGAGGGCTCTCTCAAAGGTCTCACAACCAATGAAGTGACTGGAGAGGGAATCAAATGTTAGGCTAGATATTAAGCTCAATGGTGTTTGATTTTATGGTTTTGTTGGATGAAGCTCATAGATCTAGGAACTAGGCTAAGGTTTCTAATGATCAATTGCAGAGATATAATGGGGAAAGGTAGGCATGATTAGTGACATAAATAGTTTGTTGTGGTGGTGTAGAGATGAAAAATTAGAGGATCAGAATGAGCATGTAACCATGAATTCCAAGCCCTAAGAAATTTACCCGATAAATTGATAAGTCGGGCATTACCAGCCCACCAAGAAAAACCAGTGGTTTCTTGATCATGACTAGCTAAAGCTATAGTTCCATTAAGAGTGTTTCCAGAGTAGACCTCCTAGGAATATAAGGTTTCTTAGGCTGACTTGAGCTTGCCATCCAAGCACGGATACCTCGTTCAAGAGATATTTTTTTTGTAGAAAGTCTCAGATTCATGATGAAAGCATAGATAGGGTAAGAAAAAAAATATTAGAGAAAACACTGTCACAAAAACCTACCACCAAAATCCCAAGATAATAACTGCAGCTACTTGTTATATTACTGCAAAATGTACACTAGCTCCAAGCTATGATTCACAAACATCCAACCCACAATATTTCAAGATCTTATGTATTTATACAATTATTTACAAAATAAATATCTTGAAACATAATTCAATATTTATTACGAAAGTTATAAAAATAGATCAAACTGATAATAATATAAGTTGACTGATTTCTAGTGTTGTTTGGGCATTCTGGTAGTAACTAAAGCCTCAAATAGACATTGATGTTAATCCTGTTGGCTGATGAACTGAGTTTCTATTCCATTTTTCATACATTCTGTTTGAGCAGAGGTGGAATGGATATACATAGAAAATGTCTTCATTGTCTTCTGAGCGGAGGTGAAATGAATGATTTGGTGCTATGTGAATGGAGGCTGTAATCATTCATTTTGGAAAATTACATGAAAAATAGCGAGAAACTATGTCCGAGGGTGTGGAAAAAAGAACTAATATTGACCATCCAGGAGAATTATGAACTGTTGATGTGGGTTGTCTAATCCGGGCCGATGAAATCTGGGTTGTTGATCCAGGCCATTGAAATATTGCAACCGCAACAGGGGAGGGACCTTTACACTCATTTTTCATGTTTTACAAAGAGGACAAACATGTAATTTCAAAAACCACTATATATATATATATATATAATATTGCGTCCAAAGGAATATCGCACATCGTTTGGCTTAGTGGGTCCTAACCTAGGTTTAGAGTTAATTGTGCCAAACAAAATCATACACTACTAGCCCTTTTGGCATCAACCCCCATGTAGCATAGGCTGAAGTCTCACCCAAAGCAGTATGTGGGGATGCTAGAACCAAGTTTCTGCATCTAGATATCAGTGTGATGCCTTTTACTGCCCTAGATCTGCCTTCACACCGATCTCTAAGCCCTTAGGGACCAGTACTGTAACTTCCTTTAAACAACCTCTAGACCTTCATGAACGTCTATGATTGGTCTTTGCGGAACCTTAACAAATGAATTATCCACTTACACGCACCATAAAACAACCCCATATCTGAGTTGGCACATATATACTTAAGTATTCAATAACTGTTGGGTCAATTTACTAGGTAAATTAACACAAGTATTTAATTATCAATTTGGGCTTGTAAGCTTGGAAGCATGTCCAAAATTCAATTTTAGAAGATGAAATATAAAGATTGAAAGAAATGCATATTACAAATATAAAATCTAATTAAGTAATTTCTGATTCACTTATGTAATATGTGAGGGATAAGGCTCCTAACTTAGGAGAACCAGGTTGTCCTTCCCTACAATACTACCTTCATGAAGAGCAATCCAAATCACTAATTAACAATAGTTTATGATGTAGAAGAGGTAGGATAAGAGGCTTCTAACTAAGGAGGTCCAGTTTGTGCTTCTTCACAATTCTATTCTGTCATTATCACCATTGCTTTAAAACTAGAAATTCAGAAATAAATCAAACAAGGAAAAGAGGATGAATTCAGTTAGTATTCATGATCAAATAGAAGGAGAATTTAACTTTAAATTCTTGCTTGTCCCTTCATATGTAGATTAGAATTAAACTAATAATAATCCAACAAGCATAATAAATCTTCACACATCTAAAGAAATCTGAAGCAAAAACTAGTTTATGAAAATTATGCTAAATTAACCAAGAAGTGTACTTAGCTTGGTGTGGGGGCCCTCCACACTTTTCCTTGCACACTTGAAGAGATCTCAGCTACAGAAAAATCAGTTACTCACTCAAGCATGAACAAAAAATCAAATGTATTAGTTTCTTCAATTAATTTTCAGTCTACAAAGAGTCTCAAAATCAGATTAGATAATATTCTACATGCTCAAGTCTTTAATAGTCTTGGCTTAAATAGAGAAATAATAAACAAACTTGACTAAAATGTCTCTAACAGTAATATCTATCATAATTCCATCTATATTGGTTGAATCCATCATTCAGTTACACCAAATTTGGAAAATCCCAAAAGATACTAAATATGGCCTATTTCCTAGGGATTTTCTAAACAACAGGTCATGTTTGACCAAAGTTGATTGGGCTTGTTTTAGCTTGATTTGACTGAACCAATAGGTACACATCCATCCTTGGTTCCCAATATTTCCATATCTATGGTCAGCTCGTGCCCAATTATCCTGCAAGTATGACTTCAATGGAGCCATTGCGAGAATTTTCAGTTTTGTCCAAAAAATACACTAAAAACCCAATTTTTACTAAAATTTCTAAACATTGAAAAACTTAATCTAAGTACCTGATTATGCAAAATAAGGGTAAAATGAGGCATAAGTAAGCGGAATGAGGCGCAAAATTATGGTAAATAAGTGGGTTTATGATAAACAAAAATGATCAAAATTGGGGACCAATAATAACCATAACAAAATGTATTATAATCTTCGCGAAAGATTCTAACATGCATTGCGTACAGTTATTAAGACTTATCCCATAGATTTACACAACAATAGATCAATATTTCATAAAGACATTATTCCATCATAGCATATATCTAAAAAATAAATAATAGAAGTAGAGAGATAAACACATGAATTTTTTCAACAGGCTTCTTTATTGATCTTCAATATGGTATTACAAACTCAAGACTGCGCTGCACACTCAGCTACAAGGGTCTGCGCACTCAGTTGCGTAATCTACTCTAGGCCTCCATGCACTTAGCCATGGAGCCTCTTCCCTTCCATCTACCCTTTGCTTACTTGCCCTTTTTCCCTTTTCAGACATAGGCCTCCATCTATATGCCTTAGACTCTCTATGACACACCTATTTGTAGCTGTTTTCATACAATCCCATGGTCCACGGACCATGGGTTGATCTCAAAACTGACTCAATTTTACATATACAAGGGGTTAAAACTCCTTTTGACTCCTAACTATCTACGCGCTCCGCATCCACAAATTGCAGAGACTTTACATCAATACTTGGGTATTTAACACCAAAAATCACCCAGGGGACCCCATCCCAACAGGCCCCCAACATAAAGGTCGTGACTCACCCATGATTCAATTGGCTGGCACGGTGATCATTCTGTGAAGATCCCCCAGCTCCATCTACACAACTTCAACCTCGACAGCGCTCTACGTAGATGCATGCTTGACCTCTTCTATGAGTTGCTCGGTAGCTAGTACTTCCACGACCAACTTCATCATTTGTTGTGTTTTCTACAAGCCCGTTAGCTTCTCCTGAATGTTGGTTGATACTTGGTAAGATTCTTCTAACCAAGGTCCCAACCTAGCCTTAAGCATGACCTCCTTTTTTTGAGCTTCTTCTACCTGTGCGAGGAGCTGCTTCCCCTCTTGCAACTTGGCAACGCGATGCGCTATATCAATTCAGCACATCGTCACCTTGATCTCGTCATACTACTTCTAGAGCTCGTGAATCTCTGTATTCAATATTTGAAGGTGTTATCACCCTAAAATTTTTTAAAACTTTGGAAAGTTTTCCTTGTTTCTAGTCATGGTCTTATAATAAGTTTTGAGTCACCGCATGCTTAAAGGGATAAGTGATAGGATTAGAATCTCAATAGTGTCATTCTCATTTCCAAACCCTTCTTCTAGTCATGGTGTTAAAGGGTCTCTATGTCATTTCATTCTTAAAGGGTTAGGTCATAGGTTAAGAGTCTCATTTTCATATTCAAATAAAGTTAAATCAACTTTGTTCCATGTCCTAGAAGTCTCACATGTTGTTTAGAACCCATATCTTTAACCATTTTGAAAACTGTGTTGAAAAAATAACATACACAGGAATCCACAATTTCATAGAGCAAAGCCCTGAAATTACACTACATGCACTACGAAATTGGGGATTCATAGCCACGCGCTACGAAACTGTTGTAGGTGCACTTTTGATGTTTTGATCAATTCCCAAAGGAAAGAAGTGGTTATTTTTTGGAGAATGATGCTGCTGGAGAATGTGAGGAGGCCACTTATGAAAGTTTAAATCTTAAGAAAGGAAATAACTCAAAGGATAAAGGATATATGTAAAAGCAAAATTTTGCGCTACGAAAACAACAGACAGTTTTGTAGCGCAACCAAATCAACCTTCTTTATGCTCCTTCAGGGGATTTTTTTTTTTTTTTTTTTTTTTTTTTTTTGTACAGGTGGAAGAGAAAGGTTCTAAGGATGATAGAACACATATCACATGTCTTAAAGGGTCAGTTATGTTAGCATAAGGGTTCGAAGATAAGCATAAGAATGAAACCATAAAAAGGAGGAATTTTGTCTCCTTATTTTCAGCAATCAACTTCCAAGGGGATTCCTGAGAAATTGAAAACTCATTTCTGAAAAGTGAAAGAGGTTTTTATTCCTAACATATTAAACTACAAATAATTCTTTCAGTTTCTTCAAATTCATTATGAGGTGGGAGAAATTGATGGTTTAACTTGCGCTACGAAACTACTGGGAGGAACTCTGTTTCTGGTTTTAGCAGTCTTCTTAAAGATCAGGTTCTGGCCACATGCAAAAGTATTTTGGAATTCTGAAGGATGTTTCTCTTCATAAAATTTCCAGATACAATAACCTATCTCACGTTTTTTGTAAGTGTCACCAGTTGGGAGATACAAGGCTTTCTTTAAAGTCATAATTGCAGAAAATAGATTTCCTAGTTTTCAGGGCAATTAGGTCATGGAACAATAGGGTTCATAACAAGGTTGGAGACATCACCAAATTCGACCTCATGAGGTTGCAGGTGGCAAAGGATTAATTGAATACTAGATTAGGTTGTTGTTATCATAACAAGGAGTTGTACTCCTAACTGTATTAGGACTCTAAGATAGTCAGTTGACTCTTACTTGTAATTAATAGCTTGTTTTATGGTTAGAATAGGTGTCTAGGATAGGAATTCGATTTCCTCTGATGGTGGATCATAGAATCCAAGGTTGTAAAGTTATATATGAAGCATGAGGTCAAATTCCAAAGGGTTGGCATTTGTATTAGCAAAGAAGCTGTGTTATGTGAGCAGACTATGCGTTTTTCAAACTTAATGCAGAGATCAGTTTGACTACTCAATATTCACAAAGAGTTTATTTGTTTGATGCTCTTATGGCTTTTTTCAATTACTTACTTGTAGTGGTATGAGCTTGTGATACTTAGAATTCATTGGAAAATGCTCTAACTTCCTTCACATGCTTGTAAATTGTGTTTTTCACTATGTTACTGTTTTATTCATAAACCTAAACTCTAAGTGCCTTGATTTCCATGTTATGTGATAATGTTGTTTTGTTGAGGACTATTTTGAATCCATAGCCCAATAGATATTTTCTAATCATAGTTTCAACCAGTCACCAAGTTATACTTCTGTTCATTTCATTCCTAGGGTTAGCCATCTAATCATTAATAAAAAACCCTAAACCTAGTGAGAGAGCCCTCTCGAGTTGAGGAGGCTAAGCCTCAACCAAAAGATTGGTTTGAAATAGTTACACTGAGGTAGTTTGATCAGTAGCCTATCAGGGTCCTATTTTGGTGATAACATTTTGGTGTGTCTGCTAGAAGCCTAAATATTACTCATTCCCAAAATCAAGAAGTTGAACTTCTGAAGGTAGTAGGAGTTCAAGGAGCTGTTTGAGGCTGCATCTACCTTGGGGACTCCACACATCAAATAACAAATTGGAAGGTGACTCCACTGCTATAAAATCATTAGCTTGATGGAATTTGAAGATGAGTTCCATTGTAAAAATGAATCCCAGGTATGCCCCTACGAATCGGTCTCATATCCCTGGTTTTCCAAATCCTATGCCAAAGGTCAAATGGTTAGATGATCTTCCAATATTCAAAGATGGAAAGAAAGACAATGCTTCTCTTCATTTGGTTAGGTTCCATATGCATGTACGAAGTCTTAAGGTTCAGTTCCCTGAAGATTGTCTCATGAAGATGTTTATGACCACTTTAGAAGGAAAAGCATGGTCTTGGTATAAAATCTTAGAAAATGGTTCATTATATTCTCTTGCTGATTTCCATGATGTATTCTATGAGATGTATAAATAATTTCATCCTTCCTTATTGCTAATCAAATATTGTTGTAAACATTCTGTGAGTCTTATTCAGTATTTGGAGGATTGTTATGATAATGATGAATTTATGGATGAAGAAATTTTAGAGGCTCTTCATAAGAATACATTTCAACAACTAGAAGAAAGAATAACATCCCATGACATGCAACATAGAAATCAGCAAGAGTATACCTATGAAAATCATATTACATTCTTCGAGATTGATGTAGAGATGCATGTAGGTTTTAACCCCGTACAGAAATTACCTGCATATGAATTCTAAATCACAAGAAAATAAAAAATGCGAGAGCATAACCCATAAAA
>APFE030640464.1:0-178732 GCA_000404065.3 Pinus taeda
CATCAAAAAAGATTAATGACCACATGCTTTAGGGGGAAATTGTTATAGACATTTTTGGGCACTTCAACCCCAATCATAAATGTCCATAAACTGAGGGCTCCTAAGTCCCTCAAATTGTTGCTTCACTGCCTAAAGGAACGAGGTCAGCTGATTACATCATCTCCCAGAAGTTCTCCATTGAAAACTGCTCATAAATGGTCAAAACTGGACCATACTGAAAGCTCAATGCACAGGGTACGATGCATATCACCTTCCTAGTATACAAGGTGTGATGCATACTAAATTGCTCCTCTGTAGGGTGCAATGGTCAGGAATGGACAAATGGCAGGGACAAAAATGCAAGGTGGAAGATCATGGAATCTTCCAGAAGCTTTGCCTCTGACACTTGCCTCTCTGTTTTCGACCAAGGATGAGTAAGAGATCATCATTCTCCGTGTGGAAGCAGGAACTATCAGAGAGAGGACACTAATCAAGATCCCAGAAGATGAATCACCTCTCTGTAGTCATCTATATATGGATCCCTCATCACAGAGATCCAGAGGCTGGAATTTTGTATCTATAGAGAAGTGTTATTGGTTTTCTGGTGTACATTCATAGTGTTGGGTGATCTAAGTTTTACTTGAGGTGAAGAAGGGCTTCCTAGCTAGAGGATGATGATGGGTCAGAACATATGGTTGTAATCCTCTTGCTACTTTTCATCTTAATAAAGCTATTCTTGTTTTCTTCCATATTCTTGTGTACTCGTTTATATATGCATTTATATGGTTAACACACATCTGATCCTGTGTTATTTATGAATATAGATCCTTGTCTCTTCCATAGTAGTATGTTGCTATGATTCCACAGGTTCTTTTTGAAGCTGGGCAGACAAAGAAGAAGCGGCGAAGCTTTATCAATAAGGAGAAGAAATCAAGCGCAAGACTCAGGTTGGTCTTCTTGGTTCTCCTCTTGTCTATTTTCATAAAAGAAAACAATAGTAGACTTTAATTGTTTGTTTCTAAGATAGCCACCCATCTTAGTGGGAATAGCAGCATCCGAGTGGACACTATTCCTAGTAACAAGAAGCCATACCATCATACTTTTGTGCAGTGAAGAATGCTGCTTGAGAATCAGTTGAGGTCATATCAAATGAAGAAGGGAGAACCAATTGATACCTTCATCGAAGGACTGAATGAGATCCGAGATCAGTTGACTACTATAGAGGTGACACTGAATCAGGAGCTGATGGTGAGGATAGCCCTGAATGTTGTCTCAGAAGACTAGGAAGTATTTGTCCAAAGTATACTGGGTAGAGGAACACTTTCACCTTGGGATGAGATGTGGGCAGCTCTTTGCTAGGAAGAGATCAGACGACAATTAAAGATGGGTAGAAGCAACAAGGGGATCAAAGTCAAGCAAGAGGAGGAAGATGTGGCCCTAGCATCTGAGGGCAAGCAGGAAAAGTGGAAGAAGAAACATTTCTCCAAGACCAAGTGCTTACACTGTGGGGATCTAGGTCATTATGCGATCTAGTGTCTAAGGAAGAAGAGTAAGGGAGAGTCTTTTGAGACTAAGGCAATGCCAGCAAGGGCAGAGAAGGGAGTTTTGACAAATGATGACTATGCCATGAGTGCACACGACCACTTGAGCCAAAGTGGGGAGACATCGAGTTGTAGTTAGGCAGACTATGGGTGATGAGGTGTAGGCCTCGAGGTACCCAGCCTATTGGATTAGACCTTACTACCGAAGCCTCGAAGAGGAGTAGCAGGACTGGCTAATGTGGGTAGAGATGGATGCGAATGGAGTGATAGAGAGAGCTACAATGTAGGAATCTCGAGATAGTACGAGGCTAGTAGGCTGTAGCGGTGGGAGAGGCATATAAGTGTTGCACTAGTGCAAGCTGGCACAAAGAGGCATGTAATGGTGCGAGATGTATGGAGTTGTTGTAGCAGTGCATAGGTTATAGAGGGAGAACTTGTCAGCAGCAAAGGGAGCTTTAGCATCAGTGGGTGTCTCTAGCCCAATAGGGAGGTCAGTTGGGAGATAAACTACTTACTTCTCAATAACTAAGTTGCAGTGTAGCAAAGGGCAGCACAATGGGAGGAGGTGCAGTACGGAGGCAGTGCTGGGAGAAAGGACTAGCAACAACACTGATGCAAAGGGAGTTGTCTTATAGATGCAGCATTCACAGTGGAAGAACGATGTGTAGCAGTACAGGATGCAACAGTGCAGAGGATGTTGGGAAAGAAGGCGTAGCATTAGCACAGGTACCGATGCTGAATGATCAAAGTAATACTTAGTGAGGAGTATTGCTAGAGCATAATCCTCACTAAGAGGAGTGTTGATTTGGGGTAGAATCAGATGTGCTCAAGCCACGAAATTTGGTGGAGAGGTAGGGGCACATGAGATCTCCAATACCCAAAAAGGGTTTGGGAAGATTCTAAATAGATCAAGAGATATTAAATAATTAATGTTTTTAATGGAGTTCCTAAGTCTATACTTAGGGAAAATAAAATATTAATGTGCATTAATATGAATCTGCTTTAGAATGGTCCAAAAGACATGGATCAAGCCAAATTTAATCTTAGTCATTGATTAGGGACTTAATATCGGCCGTTGATATGTCAACAGGAAAAGTATAAGAGGAGGCTTAAGGGTCACATGGAGAAACACTAGAGTGATCAGTCATTCTATTCTCTAGAGCGGGGTTTGCTAAGAGAGATAGCATTAGCGATCAGGAGATGCAGTTGAGGGGCAGTTGAGTATAGAGAGATAGAGAGGCAGAGATAGTGTAGGGAGAGTAGCGGAGTAGTGAGGGAGAGTGATGCAGAGCTAGCGAGGGCTCACAGAGAGGCAGTCAAGAGCTATGCAGAGCCTCAGAGAGGCCAGCATTGTTGATGCAAAGGGCCAAAGGGTTGATGTAGGTAATCCCAGAGGGGTTGACGCAGTCTAAAGAGACGCTGACGCTAGGGTTTCTAGGGAAGATTTTTGCTTAGTAGTTGCCGAAAGGATTATCTGGGATTTCAGCCAAGAGACTTGTTAGAAACTGAGAGGTATTACTACCAAGGAAATTCTCTATTGGGTAGGCCAGTTTCAGCACCTAGATTGTACTCTGATAATTGCACTGGTTCTCTCACAATGGGATTTTCCAGGGACATTAGTCCAAAAATAATGGTGTCATATGGCATGCTTGTTTCTGTTTCTTTTAATCGTTAATCTATAATATGCTGAGCAAGTGCTAGTGTTTATTTTCAGTATTTACATTGTAAATAACTTGTTATGTAAAATAACAAGTAGGCAAGAATAAATCAGTTAAAGTGCATGAATGCCTTCTAAGTAAAATTAGAAACTTCAACACAGAACCAAGTAATTGAGAAAGTTAAAGGGAAATGGAAGCACCTTGGGCCCAATGAAGCTACATGGGAGATGGTGGATCAGATGTGGGCTATGTATCATGGCTTGTTTGCCAGCTTAGGAAAATCAGCTTGACATGGTGATTTGGTATTTTCTTATGGTGGTTTGGTATTTGCTTATGGTGGTTTGGCATTTTCTTGATGGTGGTTTAGTATTTTCTTATGTTGTTTTATTATATGATTTAAGGTGATTGATATATGCTTTATGAGAGTTGATATATGCTATATGATGTTTTGATATATTCCTAGATATGGTGTTAATATATGTTTGATATATGTTTTGGTGTGTATATATATATATATATTTTATGATGTTTCTATATGTACAACTGTGTATGGATGTAAATATCGTAACAAGTTGTGTTATGTTATTGTACTATCATGTGGTTATGTTATCGTCATGTTATGATGTTATATGAGTTGGAACTCAGTAGGATGATCATTGTAAATACCGTAATGAGCTTTGTTATAAAGCCCCACTATGTTATATATTGTAATGTTGTCATGATTTTCTTCTCTTGAGTAGATCTTTCATTGTAAATACTACATCAAGCTATGTTATAAAGCTCCATGAGCGGTATGTATTCTTTCAAAAGGTTGTTGAGGTATATGAGTGATTGAACACCGAGGACAGTGTCCCCCAAGGGGGAGGGTTTTGTAACAACCTTGTTGAAAATTCCATGTCATAAAGTAGGAAACAATAACCATGGATTAATGGGACACTTACTCCAAGTTGAATTTTGGGCCACACATCCTAGGGGGTGTTCGTTTGGTTGTTTATGGTGAAGGAAATTGGATAAGGAAATAGCTAAGGCATAAAAAGACATTTCGGCACATTTATTTATGAAAATAATGGAAATTAGGAGAAAAAGGAGGTGAAAGGTCACAGATTGCATGTGAAGTGGAAAATGAAGGAAAATAATGGAAAATTAAAAAAATGGAGGCCTCATTCATAAAGAGACTTTTGAGGATTAGTTGGTAACCTTTGGCCAGTGTAGTTTTGGAACTCTCTCATTACTCTCTCTCTCTCATACTGTTGGACACTTAGAGTTTTCTTGGAGCACTTTGGCATTAGAGCAAGAAGAGAAAAGAAGGTAAATGTTGATCTAAAGATGATCTGAGGTTGTCATTGATGTCAACCCAAGTAGCACCAAGGATGACCCTAAACTTCCATGGAACATTGGGCATCACAATTCATGTTTTGTCGTCTCATAACCATTATAGGAATAATCTACTCAAAAATATATTTCTATCGATGTATATATCTCCTTGTAATTCCTCACGGTTTGTAAGTTATTCAAGATTGAAGTTAGTAATCCCAATTAGTGGGCTAAAACACCATGGGTTTGTAGCAAGGAATTTATCATTGATTTTTGTCATTGAATAGTCAATAATTAATAATTTTTTAAGCTCCTAAAATCCCTCGAGCATTCTCTATAGAAGCCCCTCTCAACTTTATAAAAATAAATCTCATATATCCTCCAAAAGGAGTGATCGTGGTATTTTCGCCATAAATTTATTTCTGCAAAGTATTACATGGTACAATTACAACCCATTTGAGCTGAAATACTGATGAAAGTTTTGACCTAATTTCTGATATTGGTGCACTATAAATTCGGAGATATGATCTGTGGAAGTTAGTCTTTTTGTAGGCTCCCAAATTTCATCTCAAAGAGGTGACCTTGGGAAAATCATCATAACTCTCTCTCTGAGAAATGGATTGGAATTCTATAAAAATTAGCGGATAGTGCACAAACTGTATGTTTTTGTGTATCAATTTCAAAGATGAAAGAGGAAACATTGACACGTGACACACTGTACATGTTCGGTCTATTGAACTAGTCCATAATTAGGTCACTATGAGAGATTGGGCATAACATTGCCTTGAAGAATTCAAATTGGGTTAGACATGTGGCATTGTAAAGAAGAATCTGAGGGCTACTACATGATCAAATATCATATATTGGGGATCTAAAATCACAGAGATACATTAGATTCAATATCATACTCCTAGAAGGCAATAAAGAAAACTAGATCAAGTGTTGTCACCAGCTATAAAGGACCAAACTTTCTAGGGCAGAAAAGAGGAAGGTGTAGCAAAATGATGCAGTAGAGGTAACTCCAGGTAAGTATCTTCTATATATGCATGTTCATCTCTTAATTTCATTAGTTTCTTTGTATTCTAATTTGTTGTTTTTGTTTAGCACTGACATATGCTCTGCAGGATGAGGTAAGTTTGGCTATTATCATGTCATTGGTATTTCCTTGAAGACTTTTTGCAGGTATTATATATTCATCAAGAGAAGACTCAATGCATAATCAAATGTTCTGGAGAGTGAGAAATGGTCGCATGAAAAGAGAAAAAATCAAGGTGCATAACAACAACAAGAATTTCACCACATTAAGTCTTCAAGTGGGCAGCACTACATACAGACATTGTAAAACTATCATTGTACAGAGCCATTGTAAATGCATCACTATAAAATTTGTACAAGTGTCTATCTTCCAAGAGTTGAAAAGGCAGTGTTGGGAGGTCTAGGATCATCATTATGTGGTTGTGTCATAGTTGGGGTTATGGTCTAGTGTGTCTTCTTCTTCTACATCATACTATATGATTGTAAAGTAGACCATTTTCCCTGGTACAAGAGTCCATTCTTCTTTTCTTCTTCTATAGGGTGGTAGGGTGGTGCTATGGTGAGTTGTAGCTCATTCGGTGTTGGGGCATCCGTTTAGTTGACTACTGAAGAATCTTGGGCTTGGGAGCATCCATCCAGTGGGAACTGGAGAAGAATTATTTTCTAGACTCTAGGAAGTTGGAGCTTTCTTTTCAATTGTATTTAAAGATTAAATAATTATTAGAAAAGTGTTGAGGTGGTTTTTGTCCTGGAGAGGGTTTCCACCTTAAAAACTATGTGCATTTGTGTTCCTTTTGTTTATTTCTATCATTGTACAAACAATGATAATAATTGAAGATTAAATGATGTTCCAAAATATTAATAATAATACTAATTGAAAGGAATACTAATTCACCCCCCACCCCACCCCCAGTATTTCCAAAAATTGGTATCATAACTTGGTTCCTTAAATAGTAGTTTAACAATTGGAAGGAGACCACGAAGCACACCAAGAATGGTGTATCTTTGTTTAATGAAAATAATTATGCACTCTGGAAAGGAACAATGGAGGTCTATCTCTTGGCGCAAGGTTACGAAGAATGGGACACTGTTTAAAATGGATTTACACTAACCACGGATGCTCAAGGTAAGAAGAATTTGGTAAATGATGCGAAAGCAAAGAACATTATTATTAGTGGACTTATCAAATCTTCTTATCATAAGGTGTTGGGTTGTAAAACCACCAAAAATGTATGGGACAAGCTTGAGAATATATATGCATGTGACTCAAATGTCAAAGAAAAAAAGCTTCAAATCTATAGAGAAAAATTTGAGCAACTCAAAATGAAAGAAGATGACAACATTACTATATACTTCCAACGCATTAATGAAATAA
Source organism: Pinus taeda (assembly GCA_000404065.3). Lineage (NCBI taxonomy): Eukaryota > Viridiplantae > Streptophyta > Pinopsida > Pinales > Pinaceae > Pinus > Pinus taeda. The sequence goes on from APFE030640464.1 coordinate 6,903, forward strand.
CTAACACTCTAGAAGGATTGGGAGAGCCTATTGATGAGAAGACTATTATACGAAAGATTATTAGAACATTACCAGGAAGATTCAACCCAAAGGTATCAGTCTTAAGATATAGTGAAAATATGGCCAAAATCAACAAAGAGGAATTACATGGAGTTCTCATAGCATATGAAATGAAAATTGATGAAGAAGAGGGTACTTCACATTTAGAAACTGCATTCACTGCATCTAAGAAAACCAATAAGGAAAAACAACCTTCAAAGGCAAAGACCTACACTTGCAAGTGTGAAGAAAAGGAAGATTATGAAGAAGGTTTTTTAGATGGAGAATATCCTTACTTTATGAGAAAACTGAAAATTGGCAAGAAGAAAGGATTCAAAAGGAACTTTCTCTCTAAATAAGATAGCTCATCATCTGATGAAGACAGTGATAGTGAAGAAGAATCCAAGGAGAGAGTACTATTTATGGCTAAGCACAATAAACAAGAGGTATCAAACAACGAAGAAGAAAGGTTTAACATAGAAGAATTTTCTAAGCAGGCAATCAAGCTTATAAAAGCGCTCAAGGCTGAGAATATCTATTCCAATACTCTTGAAGAACAAGTTCAAGGTCTCAAAATTGAAGTTGAAGAACACAAATGTATTGAAGAGTCACTTCAAAAGAAGTTGGAAGAAAGAAACTAAGAAAGGGAAGCATTAGAAACCGAAGTAGTCTCACTGTGTACGGAAGTGAAGAAGGGAAACACTGTCTAAAAGTATGCCAACATCACAAGGATGTTGGAAGAAATCAATAATAAAATGACACGAGACCTCAAGAGAGAAGTCCAACAAAAGCAACAAGAACTTTACATAGCATTTGCATAGATTAGCAGGATCACACAACAGATGCAGGAAGCAGAAATTGAAAGGAAGGAATCTGATCAAATATACATATCCATTGTTGACCAAAAGAAAAAGGAATTAGAGACATCTTCATTAGAAATAAGCAGGTTCAAGATTGAAAATGAGAAGTAGAAGGAACAAATACAGGTTCTCAACAGAGAAGTAGAGAAGACCACTCTTCTCAAGCTAAAGGTTGAGGAGGCAAAAAAAAGAAGGAAGATCTTGAAAATATGGTTTCAAGAAGATCTTGCTCAAAATCAAGAAGAACTTGATGCAACCCGTGATGAGATCAACAAAGTCAAGGGATCACAAAAAAATAGATACAAGATAAGATAGATGAAGAAGAAAAAAAAGAAATAAAAGATGGTAAAGCTCCAGCTGATGAAGGTACAAGATCCACAGTTTCACAGGATGATTCTAAGAAGGAAGCTGATCAAAGTGAAAAGCCAAAGAAGAATGTTGCAACTCCAAAGATGTTATAGAAATTTTTGGGCACTGCAACTCCAATCATAAATGTCCATAAACTGAGGGCTCCTAAGCCCCTAAAAGTGTTGCTTCACTACCTAAAGGAACAAGGTCAGCTGATTACATCATCTCCCAAAAGTTCTCCACTAAAAAATGCTTAGAAATGGTCAAAACTGGACCATACTGAATACCCAGTGCAGAGGGTGTGATGCATATCACCTTCCCAGTGTAAAGGGTGCAATGCATACTAGATGGCCCCTCTGTAAGGTGCGATGGGCGAGAATGGACAAATGGAAGAGACGATTTGCAAGGTGGAAAATCATAGAAGCTTCCAGAAGCTTCCCCTCTGACACTTGCCTCTCTGTTTTCGACCAGGGATGAGTAAGAGATCATCAGTCTCCAAGTGGAACCAAGAACTATCAGAGAGAGGAAACTAATCAAAACCCCAAAAGATAAATCACCCCCCTACAATCATCTATATATGGATCCCTCATCACAGAGATCCAGAGGTTGGAATCTTGTATCTTGTAGAGAAGTGTTGTTGGTTTTCTGGTGAAACTTCATAGTGTTGGGTGATCTAAGCTTTATTTGAGGTGAAGAAGGGATTTCTTACTGGAGGATGATGTTGGTCCTGTGTTATTTATGAATATAGATCTCTGTTCTTTGATAGTATTATGCTGCTTTGATTCCACAGGTGCTCTTTGAAGCTGGGCAGACAAAGAAGAAGCAACAAAGATCTATCAGGAAGGAGAGGAATCAAGTAAGGAACCAAGTGCAACACCAAGGTTGGTGTCCTTTATTCCACTCTTATCTATTTTCATAAAGGAAAACGAAAGTAGTCTTTACTTGTTTGTTTCTAAGATAGCTACCAGTCTTAGTGGGAATAACAACTCCGAGTGGACACTATTCCCGGTAACAAAATGGCGACCATATTGGGGAGCGAATAGATTGTTTGTTAGTCTATCTTTGTTTGTTTTATAAACTTACAGACAGAGCCTGAAGTCAAGCCAGCTAGCCTTCGAACTGCATTTGTTATACGAATGCAAAGTATATCAATGCTGCTTCAATCTATCTCCGGGTTTTGTTTATAAATTGAACAATCGATATGCAAACGTTCTAATTTCCCTAAGTGGTGGCTCTAGTAACCTCCTTAGATCAACCCCTGTGATTTACATTTACTGAACATCACTTACTCGGCCTAAATCCCTGAATTGAATTGCAAATTGTGAGCAAAGACTAGTTAAAAGTCTCGCACTGGTACCATCGCACCCTCCCTTCAAGGCAGTCTATATGCATCGCACGTCCTCTATGCAGTAGGTGAGATGCATACTGGATTCCCTGTGTGACAGGTGTGATGGTTAGGGAAGGTTAATTTTACATTCAGACTTTGGTTTTTCTTCACTCTTTTCAGTTCTATTTAGGAGTTTTGCTGTCTATGGTCAGTATATATCTGCGAAAACCCCCTTCTCTTCCATCATTCCACCTCTATTGTGCAAAGAACTGTAAGTGTTTTTATGTATTGTGCGCCATTTTCAGTTCTCTTTTGCAAAAAGTAGAGTAGTCGAACTGTCGTTTCTTAATCTGAAAGTGTCGTAAGTGTCATTTTCAGTCATAGAAGAGAATCCCATTGTTCTTGATAGTCAATTATACTGTTACTCTTGTATATGATTTGAGTTAGTAGCTTTTAAAGTGTCAAAAAATAGTTTTCATTTCGAAATTGCAAAGTGTCGCCCTTATCTTCACTTTATTTTGAAAAGAAATTTGTTGAGTATTGTCGCTTTGAAAATAATTCAGATTTGCACTTAGCTTTTTTATCGTGATTCATACATTAAGAAGGCTAAAAACAAATACATGCATGTGAATTTGCATTTAGACTACTTGGTTTGATTTAGGACAGTGCATTTAGTGTGTGCTCTGTGCTCTTTGTTGAAAAACTCTCAATTTTATTTCCTTAGTAGCTAGGATTTTCATTGCTAAAAGAAGATTAAACAGTTGTTTATCATCTTAGACTGCATTTTAGGAATTGTATACACATCACGCGGTGAACCTGAAAGGCAAATTTTTAAACAAGATCAACTATAAAATAAATTTAATGAATCTAAAAACACTTTGGAACCTAACGCACAACATCTAGAAGTCTAGGCTAGAGACGTATTCCGGTGTCGTAAAACCTGGTAATTGTTGTTTTCATTGTTGGTTGGGTGATTCCTCCACTCTGAGACGACAAGTGCCAGTACGGACTTGTGCTCCCACGTACCATCGAGTATATACAGGGAGACCACAATAGGCTACATCCTTTATCCTTAGGAAGCCGTGTCTACAACCCTATCGATCGCAATGCACTGAACACAACATTCGAGAAGATTGACTGTCATACTATAAAAAGTATTCTACAGTTTTGCGATTGGTTTGGTAATCCCCTCTGCCTAGATTTCCAGAGAAGTCTCTTTCATCCCTTTTCAGACTCCTTAAAAGAAAAGGTTGATCTGAGCACTTGTCACTTCAGGCTCATTAAAAATCGAAGGCGACTAGAGTCATCTTTTGTTTTTTCTAGACTCTTAAAAATTGAAAAAAAAATTTGTGTCAAAGCGTCTAAAATTTATTTTAATCAAAATAACATCACAAGTTCCCTCGTTGGTCTTCAGGTTGAGAAAAATGGAGTCTACCAACCAAGGATTTCCCCTTGGAAGAAATCCTAGTCCTTTCTCCTCTTGGGGAGATGTTGGTGCACCCCATATGGCCACATTGTCACTTCCAGGGTTGATGATTGGTTTGCCCGTATGGCTCTTCTCTACCTCTATCGTTCAGAATACCGTAATTCCTGAACATTCAAGTCAGAAACTTGATGATACTAGAGTTACCCCCCAGCCTTCTACTTCATCTATTTCTCCCTCTCCTCCTTCCTCTTCACTTGATAAAGCTGGTAAAGCTAAAGATCAAGTAACTGAGAAGTAGAAGAAGCGGAAAGAGAAAAAAGAAAAGAAGAAGAAAGAACCAAAAGTGACAGGGGGCAACCATGCATCGTCTAGTGAAAATCCTCACACCGCACCATCTAAACCTAAATCTCCATGTGTCATTTGCAAAGGAGACCACTATCATCGAGATTGTCCTTGCATCCCTCGGGTCTTAAAGTATTGGTCTCCTCGTTTGCACAATCCGGTGTCGTCAACCTCTGATGATCATGTTGAAAGTACACCATCAACCAGTGAAAGCAAAGTATCTGGACAGAAAAGGAATCGCAAATTTCCTTGTAAATTGTGTGAAGGCAATCACGCAGTCCACCGTTGTCCCTTCCTAGACGAAGCTAAAAGAGTTTTGGATGACCGTCCTACTTCACTGCATGGCTCCGTCCTGGATATAAGAAACTCTTGCCGAGTCCACCACTGGTTGAAAATCCGGCTGGCACGCCATTGTGGTCGGCCGAAACATCTACCATTGAAAATGAACCCTCTGAATCCATACCAGACGAAAGTCAAAAGGTCGAGGCGACAGTTGACCCGGTCATGCCTTCAGAAGGTTCATCTTCGAATGATACCGTCACTGAAGAGAAAGAGAATGACACCGTTCAAATTATTTTCGTAAACATAGACTCCGATGAACTTGGGGGCAATATACCCATTCCTTTACCGCAGGAAGGAAGTTCATCAGAGTCATATCTGGCCGTCTATTCGGTCCCACCTCCAAGCAACCTAGTCGTTTCCTTCGACTGGAATCTACTAGGCAGACCCCATTTACTAGTTAGTGTACCATTCCGATTCATTGTACAAGCTTACAGAATGGTCATGGCTAGTACCATCATAGATGAAGCGGCTTCTGTGAGTATCGTTTCCTCAACTGCTTGGAAAACGCTTGGTTCGCCATTGCTTTTGCCTGAAATGAGAAATCTGACAGGCTTTGACAAAGGAACCAGTCGACCGTTAGGGATCCTTCCCAATGTGCCCATTACTTTGAGATGGAAAACCGTTCACATGAACATGATGGTAGTCTAAGGACCCCTGGATTATAATCTACTCCTTGGACGTGACTATATTTATTGCATGGGAGCCGTCGTCTCCTCACTTTTTAGAGTAATGTATTTTCCGCATGAAGGAAGAATGGTCAAGCTCATAGACCAACTATCATTCCCTAGTTCACACATAGAAAATAGTCAAATGCTATCCCTAAATGGTCTTTTCACACAAGGAATGTCTCATCGATCTCCAGTTCGTCGACCTGATGAGCATGAGTGATTCAAGAGGATATGATTGAAACCTAGGGGGCATGCACCCTGGTTTGTTTCGGCAGGAAAACCTTGGGTATAAAGTAGGTTTCTGCGAAGGATATATGACTAGTCTGACACACCTGTCCATTTAGGAAAATGGGATTAGACTGGAATAATATTCCCTCATCAAAGTTATGTGAGTGGAGGCGACTGTGCCACTCACCTTCGTCTATTTCGGTAAACATTGCCAAGGAAGCATTTTGTCCGCGGCGTGGATGGAGAGCTTTCATATGATAACCTGGGAATTTTGCGCTATACCTGGGGGCATGCAAACCTTTTTGCATGCAAGCGAAGAGTGACCATTTATTTTTTAAATTTGTAGGTCCTTTAACCCTTTAAACTCGTAAGGTTGGTCGTTTCCTAGCTTGCATAAAGAAAGGATCTGGGGCAAAGCTTTAAAAGGTACAAGCCCCATAAAAAATGGCATCTTAGATGAGATATCCTTATTATATGACTTGCACGAGCAGTTTTAACGTGGAATTCAAGCTCGTTAAAAAATAAACATAAGCAATGAGCAAATGTTTCCCCCATAGTTTAAGCTCATTAAAAAATGAACCAATTTTCTGGTAAATAACCATTGTGAATGCATTATCATCAGCTTTTGAGCCTTGATCATGTTCTCATCATCACCTCCACTCTATTTTTTAGCCAATCATTTGCCTCCATTTGATTGTTTACCCTTTCGAGGAACATCTGCAAAGAGTGATTCTATTAGCCATCCTTGTGACACTACAATGATTGGAAAATTCCAAACCTTACCTGGAATCAGCTGCTACCCGAAATCATCACTCGTTCCTCGAAAAACAAGTCTCCTTTAAGCTCTTTTCAACTGACTCGTAAAATATGAAAAGATTGTTGAGCGATTAGCCTCTCCGGCTCGTTAAAGTCATTGGAAGTGCTATCCCTCCTCTAGATTTTAATCTTTTTGGACTTGAGGGATTATTACACAAAAAGATCGAATGCTTGTCTTGTTCGGCTCATTAAAATTACCGAACATTCATCCCTTTCGTATTATTTTACGCTTTTTTAGACTTAAGGGATTATATGACGAAAAAGAATCTTTGGAGTTTCCTTTCCATCCCTTTCTTACTCTCTAAAATTGAAAAGGACTAAGTTATCTTTGTCGTTAAACTCGTTAAAACCGAATAGCGACAAACTCGTCCAAATGGACGAGAACGAGTTTCACTGTCGCTAGGCTCGTTAAAATATAGTGACAGGTTCGCCAAAAGGGCACATTATAGAACGAGCATATGTTATCCTCCTCAAGCTTGACAAAAATAAAGAGGTACTGGTCAGCAATGATTGGGGCAAATTGGGAAGAAAACTTGAAAAAACTTTATTGGCAGCAAGTTGCTCTTGAACATGACACTTTCTCTCCGCATCCTAGTCGGGTTGGGTTGTTCCGTTCACTGGTCATATCACCATTGGTTCGTCACACCATCCATCTTTTGGGTTAACACTTCCAATCCATCGTCAGTGTTGCTGATATGTTCAAGAGAAGTCACTCAGAGAATTCACCTGTGTCTCACCCGCTGCAATACATTCATGCTCCATTCTTTCATGACCACCACCCTGAACCCTGTATCATCAGGTCGTTTTCACCTCCAAAATCATTTGCTCCATTCCATGTTGTAGATGTGGGATTCATTAAGGCCCTCCTATGACGGGTCACTTCTTGTTGACATTAGCTCATTATCCAAGAAGTTGACTTAGGAACAACCCCTTTCAGAACTTTGAAGCTTGCATGCCTCAATGGCAAGTTTCTCACTTTCGATGACAGGTTTACATCAATGGCCTTCGACCAGAAGATTTTGCATGGTGTTTGTTGCCAAGTCCCTTTTTCACACCACGTGATTTGTAGTGTAGTACCTTGAGGATCATTGACATTATTGGTGACTCCTCTCGCACTTGTTAACAACTTACATCATTGGCTGGTAATCAGGCGATGTCTTTCCATGTTCGACTCTAGAACATTTTTCACATGGATCGACTTGTACTCTGAGTGAAGGTAGGACGAGTTTTGAAGACCTCGGATCTAGTTTCATCCATCTAGGCTACGATATATTCAGGAATATACAGACATCAAATGTACATCATTTCCGAACAGATGATCATCCAAATCAAAGGATGATGACTCCGTCCAAATCATTAGTCTGCTACACAGATAGTTGTCTGTCCTATGTACATGAAAATGAATTTATAAAGCTGAGCATGGGAATCCCCGCCTCAGCTAGATCATGAAAAATATTATGAAGATAATGTATTGTATTGTATCTTATTACAGGTCGCCTCCTAGCTCGAAAAAACTTCGGATCCTCATGGTAAAGCATTTCACCCGACATCAAAAGATTAACGACCTCATGCTTTAGGGGGCAACTGTTATAGACATTTTTGGGAACTGCACCCCAATCATAAATGTCCATAAATTGAGGGCTCCTAAGTCCCTAAAATTGTTTCTTCACTACCTAAAGGAACAAGGTCAGCTGATTACATCATCTCCTAGAAGTTCTCCACACAAAACTGCTCAGAAATGGTCAAAACTAGACCATACTAAATGCCCAGTACAGAGGGTGCGATGCATACTAGATGGCCCCTTTATAGGGTGCGATGGGCAATAATGGACAAATGGCAGGGACAGTTTGTGAGGTGGAAGATCATAGAATCTTCCAGAAACTTCCCCTCTAACACTTGCCTCTCTGATTTCAACCAGGGATGAGTAAGAGATCATCAATCTCCAAGTGGAATAAAAAACTATCATAGAGAGGACACTAATCAAAATCCCAGAAGCTGACTCACCCCCCTACAATCATCTCTATATGGATCCCTCATCACAGAGATCCAGAGGTTGGAATCTTGTATATTGTAGAGAAGTGTTGTTGGTTTTCTGGTGTAACTTCATAGTGTTGGGTGATCTAAGCTTTACTTGAGGTGAAGAAGGGCTTTCTTGATGGAGGATGATGCTGGGTCAGAACAATTGGTTGTAATCCTCTTGCTATTCTTGATATTAATAAAGCTATTCAAGTTTTCCTCCACATTCGTGTATGTTTGATTTTATATGCATTTGTGTGGTTAATACATATCTGATCCTATATTGTTTATGAATATAGATCTCTGTTATTCGATAGTATTATGCTGCTTTGATTCCACAGGTGCTCTCTAAAGCTGTGTAGATGAAGAAGGAGCGGCAAAGATCTATTGAGAAGGAGAGGAACCAAGCAAGGAACCAAGTGCAAGACAAAGGTTGGTGTCCCCTATTCCCCTCTTGTCTATTTTTCATAAAGGAAAACGAAAGTAGTTTTAACTTGTTTGTTTCTAAGATAGCTACCAGTCTTAGTGGGAATAGTAGCTCTAAGTGGACACTATTCCTAGTAACAAGTAAGTCGGCCTACCCATGGTCTGCAGACCATGGGAATGTATAAATAGAGCGAGGCTCTCAAGGTAGAAGGTAGGTTTTTTGAAGAGAATGTGTTGTAGTGCTATGGGTCTGTGAAAGTTATGTGCGCGTCTGTAAGTCTGAGTCAAGGGCATTGGGTAGGGGATAGAGGCTCTGCAGCTGTGTGCGTAGAGGCCTGGAAGAGTCCATAGCTATTTGAGTGGACCCCTGTAGCTGAGTGCACACGGCATATCGGGATGTATTGGTGAAGAAATTGAATAAAGATAAGTTAATTTTGAAACATTGTGTTAATCTGAGCTATTGCAGATCTGGTTAATTTATGATTGGTATTTCTATTGATTCTTTATGTCATGCTTATGTTCTGGGTTAATCCAAATATGTATCTCTGTTAAATGCACACAATGGTTATCTTGATTAAATGTTTTCTTAAAGACCATCACAAGTAGATCTAATCTATAAAGTAAATAGTGTTGAGGAATAGCCCAGCCATGGATTTGCGTGGAAGCAGAGTAACGCGAGGTTGCGAAATGGTGCGCGAAACCTCCAAACCACATCAGACATCCCAAGGGTGTGGAAACTTGGTTCCAACACCCTACCCTGCTACCTCGAGTGAGACCTCAGTCCCCACCCTGTGGGCTGTTTCTGAAAGGGCCGTTAACTACGGGATTTGTTTGGCTAAATAACTCTTTTGAACTTGGGTCAGGCCCATATAAGCCAACAAAGGAATTCAATGAGAAAACAAGGGCAGATGGGCCCTTTTCTCTCTCCACTAGGGAGACCATGTGGCAGAATCATATCGGTCCTAAGAATCCATAGGGAAACTGACGTTAGCATGATGTGGCATTACGAAGATGACGTGGCAATACAAAGGACACATGGCATGTTGATCTGGCATTTTCAGGGGTCCTACGGGGGAATATCTGGGTGACACGTATCACCACTCAGGAAGTGCTACGTGGTATTGATGATTCATCATTCCTGTAATTGGAAATCACACAAAGCAAAAGATCCTCCTCTGCTGAAGTCCTTCTCGGCTAGCGCTTGAGATATGCGGGAACTCCTTGGATATGATATTTTATACAATGGAGTTAAAGGGTTGTTGATTCCATCCCTTTCAAAGGCTGCATGCTCATTCAACAACCCTCATCTCTGAATGACCTAGATTTACTCCGCCAATATCAGCGGCTCCTAGTCATTTTCGGCCTCCCCTGCCATGTTTTCCTTTATCAACGAGGGGGAGGGTCCAAAAAGTGGTTTCCCCGTCGGACCCCTATGCTACATATCCCTCTCATATCATTTCACACCCCCCCTCACTTAACACTTACTACTCATGCCCCCCTTCAAAAACCACTCATCCTTAACACTGTCTCCTGCAGTGCGATTGCGATATCTTGGGTGGGCCCAATCCCACAAATCAACGATCACAATTGTCTAGGGGAAATGCCAAAGGTAAAGTGTTATAAATCGCTGGTATGTGGAATTCCAAGTAACAAAGGAAAAAGACCCTAGAAAATAATCTAAAGGCTCTAGCGCCTTAGGGCTAAGCACTTGGTTTTAGACCCCGATCATATGAAGATAATTGAAAAAGGGGGCTGAAGAAAATGGTCTTATATGGGATCAGAGCTTGCGTGTTTCGTAATGCTTTAGTGATAAGGGTCAACATCAGAAATTCCTCTATATTACACCATAAGTGCATCACTGGGCTTATTAGGGCATCGATACTGTTTTGTAGAACTTTAAAGGCGTGGTGGGTTGGCAGCTATGGAATTTAAGAAGGGAGATTGAGCATTCAAGCCTGACATGGGCGGATGCAAAAAGGTCCTTTGTGACACGGAACCAAGGTCGATGTCAACAGAGGAAAAAAAGGACTTAGTAGCCTGGGAAGAGTTGATTACTTAGCATGGTGTCCCATACAGAGAGAATGCAGAGTATCACCTAGGGGTCCTCTGCTCCAGTACTACGACATGAAACTGATAGTTCCCACCCCCAGCTTTAAAGGAGGAATGGTTGAAACAGTAAAGGCAGAAATGACAGGATTTGGCTGAGCAGCACAAGAGGCCATACCATGAGAAAAATACAACCTGAAGCAGAAGCGATCATAGGGATGGGCATGAATATATTTTGTTAATATTGTTCATCTGATTGATTGATTGTTTTGTTATCCTATAAGGTGTTTCCCTTTAATGAGGAAATTAATATTTTGTAATTCTTTTGGGCCACATAGCCATCCTTGGCCAAGACAACTAGTCAACCTGACAGCTAAGACACAACTTAAGATATTTTGATGTAATGAATGTTCAATGCTCCCCCTTTCCATATAAATAAGGGGAATAAACACTTCACAAAGGTTCATAAATTCTAAAGAAAAATCTACATGTTATTTTTAGACTGTATAACTTTATATTATAGATATTCCAAAAATATCAAGTAAATGGTGGTGATTCCCCCTTTGAGTAATACAATATGTTATCCCTCTATTAAAACCCATTATGTTCCTATTTCTTCTCTGAATTCATGCAATCATAGCTGCTAAAAATATTTCATACTTCCTTACAAATTCACTTGTATTGATTTGTTAATGCACGTGTCTGTATGAATTGCTAAAAATATATCTTTAAAACTACGCTACATGAATCATAGCATTCAGTCCCTCTTTTATCCATTATTTCTACCTGTAACTCAAATAAGTGTAGAAATCCTTAATGCTTCAAGCTCTATGTGTTGAAGATAGAATTCTTGATGCTTTACTCTATGTGATGAGTTTCTCTTTCTTATTATCCTCTCTCATTGCTCTATAAAATCTTATTAAATTATAAGTCCTTGAACTACTCGGTCTCCACTGTTTTATGCATATATTTATGTGATTTTTACATGTGAAGATATACTAGAAATTCATTTCTTACTCCTTTAGATGAATGAAGCAATCCATTCCATTTTATATATACATATAGAATATATGTGAGGTCTCCATTCTATCGAGAATCATTGGAGACACTCAAAATCTAGATGTGCCCAAGCACTGGACTTATAAGCAATCCAAGGTTGTCTCTTGGAGCGGCAACATCTTCTGGCACCATTGTCGGGGAACGTATTGAAGGATTTTTCCCTTGGGATATGACAATTTGAGCACTCTTTTTGTAGGTGAGCAAAGACATTCTGATTACATCCACATCACCTTGGCGACTCCACACACAACCCATTATTTACCATCCTCACTTTTAAAAAGCCTCACACTCGCTCAGATACCTCTCAGCAGAAAGCCCCATTTGTATATGACCCAGAGAAAGTAATTTTCAGGAATGTCTGGAAGGATAAAACTCCTACTGCCCGCACTAACGTCTCATTAGTCTTTGAAGCCTCCTCATCAACCTCTCAACCCGTTGTTACTCACTACTAAGGAATTACTCCTAAAACCCTTACATACCCTTCTTTAAGTCTAGCCACTCCTACCACTATTTTTTTGGCCCAAGTTCCTCAGGCGAGTCTCAATCTCTCTCCATTAACCAGATGGCTCTTTCAGTTTTTTTTCTAAATAAATATGCTGCTCTTAATTTTCCTCAACCCCTAAGTGTTATGCCCTAGGAATACCTAAAGCTTCTACCTATTTTCAATGGGGAATATCATAACACAGAACATAGAAACATTGAAACCTTTTGTGCCTTTGCTGAGAATCTAAACATGGAACCACTGGATGTGGTCATGAGACTTTTTGTACAATCCCTTGATGGAGAAGCTAGAAAATGGTTTAAAGCCCTACCCAATGCCTCCATCACTACCTAGGAGGAACTTGAAAACTCTTTCACACAAAAATGGGGTGAAAAGAGAATCCATGAGCACCTCCTCACAGAGTTTAACTCTATTAGGAAAAAGCCAAAAGAAGATATATCAGAATTAATAAAAAGGTTCAACAAACAGTATAATAACCTGCTAGTTGAAATAAATCCTCCTCCAAATATTGCCCGAGTGGATTTTTTGGGAGCCTTTGAATCCAACTTTGGCTTTACTCTAAGGGAAAGGAAGTCTCTCACTCTAGTTTAAATCCAAATTGATGCACTTAAGGTGGAAGAAAATTTCAACTCAGCAGGGAAGTCAAGAGGAAAGAAAGAACCTACTAAGAATAAAAGAGGGAAAGAAGAAGCATCCTCCTCGAGTCAAGCTAAAGAATCACCAAACCTAAAGTGGGATGAATTGGATAAACTCATCAGGATTTTATCACATAAGGTTGGAAATCTTGAGCCTGAGAACAAGAATCTCTCCAAAGAGAATGCTCAAGTCAATAATTAGGGTTATAAGCCACAATATAGAAGGCCTCCATTGCAAATACTTCCAAGGGAAAGAAAGGAACAACTTGATCAGATCCCTCATCTTATATATTTAGAAGATGATCATGTTGAACAATCATCAGATACACATGAGATGTAGGGAAAATTGTATTCCACTTTCTCTGAAGAAGAACATGATAATATGGCTCACCAGGAGACTAGTCATGATAGAGAAGCAACAAAAAATAAGGAGGATATAGAATATTATTGTAAACAGTTTGCAGATTTCATGCAAGAACAACCACACCATAAGTATGATTTAAGATATTCAAAAAAGAGGTCAAGAGAATTATAACAACAAGAGGTAAATTCTCCCCAATTTGTTCCCCCAGTGCTAGATAAAGGGAAAGGGAAGCTAAATCCTGACCCTTCCAAGATAAAAGTCTCTTGTATTAAGGAAAGAAATAGTTCCGAGGGACACACAGAAAAGGAGGCAATTGTTCCGTTGAAAAATAATAGTATTAAGGAAGAAGGATCATAGCTAGGAGGTATAGAAAAAGTCCAACCCACATTCAATCTTTAGAAGGAGCTTGAAAAGGTAAAAATTCATGTTCCTCTAATTGAGCTTCTAAAGCAGTCTACTTATAAATCTCAAGTCTCTCAATTCATGCATCCATCCACCTCATCACCAACCCACGACAGTGTAAACCTCCAAGAGGAGAGGCCAATGGTTTTTTTTGGGCTGCATGTGGAATAACTTGACCCTTCTACTGCATCCTTCTACATGACCCTAGAAATCCATGACATCTTACTACATAATTGCATGTTGGATTATGGACCTCACACAACCTCATGCCATTAACAGTGATGGAACAACTGGGCTTGAAGATTGTTGTCCTTTGAGATAACCTAAGGTCAATTGGATATGCCAAAGCATCTAAATTTTTTTGTTGATTTTAATGGTTGGATGACCAGTGAACTGTTTATAAACAGGTGCTTTAAACTTAGAAAGATTCTTAATAAAATAAAAGGTCTTCTTTACATACACATGATTATTTTGATTTTAGGTGGGTGGATGAGAAGAATGTGTAGATGTATAAGTGATTTAATATTCAAACTAAGTATTTAATCATTTACAAGCAGAAATCAAGAAAACAATGTTTCCTTTATAAAAAAAATATAATTAGAGTATTACAGAAATCTCATGCAATTTAAGTTCAAAGAGGAATTTACAATAACAGATAGTTCTGTAAATTAATCTCTTATTCAAATTACAACTTCATAGCAGATTCAAAATGAAACTGATATTCAATTAAATTTTAAATTGGATGACTATAAAAGAATTAATTTATATGAAGAATACATAATGAAAAACTAAGATGAAAACAACTCACTAAGATATAGACCATATGAGGCAAATCCAGAATCCTCTATTATCTAAAATATGCTCCAACTTTGTACAAATCTGTGTGATAACTAGTTCAAGGGTTCAACCCTGAATACTTCGACAGACTGAAGTATTTAAACAAAATTACAAAATATTAGAATAAATGCTTGAGTGACACGACATTCTATTATTACTTAAAACTAACAGAAACAGTAGTAATTCGATCAAAAGGAATGAATGTAAACATCTAGCCCTGTTTTGAAGGAGAGTTGTTGTTGAGTGGCCACTATTTGGGTGCTACGCTCGTGAAGATGACTTGTCCTTTAATATATAAATTCGCACAAATTTTCCCACCATTCTTCATCTGGAATAGCTATCTTGGTTACCTTACGATAGATTTCATCTACTTCGGTATACCGAGAAAAAGTGGGTTTTATACTGAAAACATGTTTTATCTCATGTTGAAAAAAACATATGTAGTTGATAGCTTCGTAAAATGCCCTGCTAGTCATGGAACCTTTGATGTTGGAGGACTTAGCTGTATCCCTGGCAATGTCCTAAAGATTCTTCATATAGTATTCCTTGGTCATTAATTTATCATTGATTACAAACAATGAAGGCAAAACTTTCTTGTTCAATGCATCAGTCCTTGTGAAAAACCGGTTCACTGCTACCTCCTGAGTGTGACACTTCTCTGTCAGTTGTAAAACTAAGTTCTTTTTGGTCAGAAATTTCTTCACCTCCAAGATGGTTTCTGTTCGGTCATCCACTCCTAGATCATCCAACTCATATATATTTTTGGAGTTGAACTTTATAATGCTATTGGCTGTAGCAGACATCTCTCCCAATTGAGCATTTACATTGGCAATGGTCTGCTTTTTCTTTTCCATCAACTCATTTTGCTAAAAACTAATCTGGATACATGGCCAAATTTCATCCATATCTTCAATGATGGTGTTCCATATGATTTCCTTGACATGACCCAGAATGTGGTCAATAGAAGACTCAGTTGTTGACTTCTTCCATACTTCTATCTAATTTTGAGCTCTCTGAAGCTCTGTTGCATGAAAAATCTCAGATTTCTTGCGATGATCCTCTAGAAGTTTCACTTGATCCTACAACTTCTTGATTTCTCCTATCTGGAGAGACATGTTTTGCACTACATTGGTCAACTGGTCTGCAACATCTCTTGTACTTGTTGTAGCATATATGGTTGTAGGAATTATTGTGATAGGGAGTGCTTCCAAAGGGGTAGTCTTTTTTAGTAGCTTTCTCCTTTTCTTTAATAAGTTTCTCCATCTCTGTCTCCATTTTCTTGAGTTGTGTAGTCTGCTTAATGATGAGCTTCATCATATCTTCCTTTAGAGTCTCCATCTCTTCAATATCCTTGGCTAGAGGATCTTCTATAGCTGGCAGTTTTAACTTCTTCCTCAATGCTGCTATGTTTAAATTATTTTTCTTCACAAGTTCCTTTGCAACATTGATGTTTGATGGATCATAACAAAGTTTGATTACCAAGTCCTCCAAGGTTTTAATCCTGGTGTCTTTGGAAAGCATAGTGAACTTCTCCATCTTCACCTGTGATTGGACAATTGCTAAGGTAGCCTACAGTTTTGATAAATTCATGGTAGTGTTAGTGACAGTTGAAAATATCATTTCTCTAGTCTGCTTATGCATCTCCATTTGGTCAATGGAATGTATATCCTTTACATCAAACTCAAAGGTTGTCTTCTTGTAGTCTGATGCTGCCTTGGGCTTGGGAACTTGTGCTTGGAGGAATGTCATTTGCATATTTCATTTTTCTGAATCAAAGGCCGACAATAGCCTGTTTTGAGCACCAGAAGTCTGCTTCTAGAACTGGTTGTAGGTGTTAATCTTCAAGGCTTAATTTTTGAGTTTTATCTCCTTGAAGATGTCCATTATACTCTTCTCTCTTTACCTTGAAGTAGATGTACCTCTCTATATAGTTTGCAGCTGCTCTTGAAAATTTGTGGAGGTGGTGAGAGAATGTGTTGTTTGTTCACCCACTAACGAGGAACCAAATGGCTCATTAGTGGTGATAGTGGTCTGCTGCTCTAAGTCCTTGCTAAGGCTTAGTCTGGAACTAAGCCTGGCCTTCTTTATGTACATTGCCTTGAATCCCTCATTGAAAATGTCTATCTGTAAACAAGACTCTTCCTCTCTGCTTCTCTTGGTTGTCTTCTCCTACATGGTAGGAGTCTGCACTGTGTGTTGAAAATAATATCGGGGGGGTGAATCAGTATTCTCGGATCAATAATTTTTCATTTCCCAAATAGATTTATATATGCTATTTCTATGAAGTGAACTAACTTGTATACGCTACTGTGATTAATGAAACCAATGTATACTACTATACCCAGAGAACTTGTGATTTAGTTAATTTATCATGTGTTGATCTATAACTAGTGCATTAGTAACTTATTAAACAGTGCAGTGAAAACTGAATAAACCATCACCCATATGCAACACACATGAACACCAATATTTAAGGTGGAAACCCAATGTGGGTGAAAACCACTTGCTAATATTGTCTCTGTCTTCTTTTAATAATAAGAAAATATGTTTACAATCTTGTACTGATGTAGAATCATACCAGTACACAGGCACCCACCTGCAGAAGGCTACAACCTTCTCTTGTTTTCCACCTTCTACTGGAAGGGAGATACAACCCCCTAGCTCTTGTACTAGCTAATGTGTTCGCTAGTACGTAGGCACCGAACTACAAAAGGATATGACCTTCTCTCTTCCTCCAGGCACCACGTTTCATAAATTTTCAAACTAGGTTCTTCTGGTACACAACAATACACATGAAGGCCTTGTTTCATCAAATTTTCATGCAGGACTCATCAGAAACTTTGAAACTCAAACTGCATCAACCAACAATTAGTTAATCTGAAAAATCAAATCACTGTCACCAGAACACTGTGCTGAACCCAGAAACCCGCATCATCATTCAAAACCAACTGCAACCTCAACAATAATGCATTAGAATGTATACACTACTTTATTGAACCTAATCTGTGTGTATACGCTACTTCCTTTAATCAAACCTGTGTATACCTTCAAAACTACTAAAACATAAAACTTCTGAATCAAGTCTGCATCAACCAGCAATATACTAAACATTTACTGTCAATTTACAGAGCCTTACATAGGTAATAGTAGCAATCCCCCTTCTCTATACACCTAGCTAGGCCTTTCTCAATACCTAGCTCATCATGTAAAAATTTACTCACTGATGGTAGCCCAAGTTCAAACTCCAAATCCCCTCTAAAAAAATCAATATTTGCTGGCCCACCTTCATGTGTCTTGCTGAGCATACATTCATTTTAAAGGCTTATGTCATCATGTCTTATGTCAGTCAAGTTCACCTGAAGTCTGCTTGTTCAAGGTCCCATTAGGTCATTAGGTTTCAGGTCCCATTAGGTCGTTCGGTTTCATTCCTCCAAGTTCAAATAAAACACGATTCACTGCATAAGGCCAGAAAAGCATGAGAGTGAAATAAATAATATCCCTTTTTCATTCAAAGAGGATTTGCAAACATGTAACTATGGTTGCTCGAGCTCTAATTTTCATTCCAAAGTATGGGTTTGGTTTCAGATTATAATTTTATTTCAAAGAAAGAAATGTAATATTTTTATTTATTTATGTAATTTTATGTTCATTATATGTAATAAGTTACTTTTCCTAAACTGTTCACTCAAGCTATATTGCCAACATCATCCACCTACAAAGGAAAAAGTCAAAAGTCAAAGAACATTAGTGTGAAAATTTGAAAAGTGACATGAAACATTATAAAATGGGTTTTCAAAGCATAAATCAAACCCATTGAAGTATAAAAGCCCTCAAAGACATCGATTCAACATTTATTTTCACTCGTACACCCTGAAAGCATCCTCAGCAAAAGGGAATTTTTGTGTTTTAAAAGAATTGTGCAAAACAGGGACAGAGAGTGCATTTTGAACTGATGCTGCACATTTGCCTTAAAATGCTATGCGTTTCCTAAGGGCGTTGCATGCCTATTAAGAGTGTTGCACGTTTGACCAGATTGCTATGTGTTTGCCCGAAAACATCTAGAGATTTCCCAAAGAGCACTACATCATCTCCAAGCTTTGAAATGTGTCACCAACATGCTCCAGCAAACAAGTAGGTTGGAATCATATCACTCCTCTCCTCCACAATCTAATTATATGGTGTTTCATTGTGCTTTTGTGTCTTACTAGATTCAAAACCCTAGTAACATATTCCCATTCCTAAATTTCATTTTGTAGCATCCCACTACCATTCCTACATTTCTAAAATACCCCCTGTCACCTCCCTCGTATCACACATCCCCATTTTCATCTCCTCAATTTCCTCACACAATTCCATACTTTCTACACCTACGTTCCATTTCATCGTCTCCCTAGGGTTTGAATCCAATAACTCATGGCAAAAAAAGAGAACAAAAGTCATAGTGAGGAAGAAAGATAGGAGAGGAATCTATCTAAGAGAGGAGGGAGAATCATTAGACATGATCCAACCAATGCAAGAGAACTCATGGCATCTCCCATCACTGTGACAAGTTTTAAGCATGTGAGCTATTTTGAGTTTTCTGAGAAAGTACAAAGGATTCAACATTATCTTATGTTGACCAGATCATTCATCACCAACCTCCATGAAAACTAGGTAACCCTTGCCGATGTCACCTTCATTGTATCTCCTGATACCATATCAGCTGCCTCTGGGATCCAAAATGTCGGGGAAAGATCATTTAAACAAGGATAATTAATTCATTTCTATTATGAGCCATATCTTAAAACCAAGGTATAAGAATGAGAAAGAGGATTTTTTCTTTCTCTTACCTCCTAGACAGATATGCTCCCATGATGAAAATCATCATGAAGTACTTCACTTGTGAGGGTAGGTTTTCTAGGATTTATTCCTATCATATCTAGCTACTCATGCATTTCACAAGAGTAAAAATGCTCAATATACCCTACTCTCTTTGCCAGAGCATTGAAAATATGTCATTCATTTCTCAAAATAAAGATTATGATCATCAAATGAAAAGTATATTGCACCACTTCCTCATCAAGATGATAGTCCTCCATTACCTTGATCAACTTAACATTGCATGGGACACCTTTATATCCAATGAGATTTTTAGCATACCACTTATTTAGCATGGTCAAGAAGCACCTTCATCATCTCATCCTTCCACATCCATTCCTCCACCACAGCCTACATTTCATACATCATCACCAAATCAGTCTCTTTCACCCACCTCACCACCATCATCTCCATTTCACAATGAGACTCGGTCACCTAGCAGGGGTGAAATTAACAAGCCTAAGAGGGCTGATTTGGGCATAATGGCACATACTTATCATATAGGCCACAGGTAGGTGTTTTCCCCATAGATTGTGGGAGGGGCCTTTCCTTCTTCATTAAAAAAATGCAGGTACAAAAGGGCAAGGAGAAGATGACAAAGACACAGATCGAGCAACAGGAGGAAGACCTTCATGAAATAGAGTAGGATTTTGACTTAGTTGACCTAAGTAAGCATGATGACAGTGAAATCACAAGAATTATCATCAAAGAAAAGGATGCACTCACATGGGAACTCCAAGTCAACTTGAAGAGGGCAAAATATATCATTTCGTACTATAAGTAGGAAAACAAGTAGTTTGATACCAAACAAGAGCTCATGGAGATTCAACTCATAAAGGCAAAGAGGGAGGCTGAAAATACTAAGATTTTACTTGATTAAGCATATGGAGAAGATGGTGAACAACTTGATGAACAGGTGCCAAGAAAAAGGCCATGGATTAGAGACCTAAAAAGTGCATTGAATTTAGAGGAACAGAAAGAGGCTGAACTAGATAATCAACTCACCCTAAATGAACAATGTGCAAAAATGATGAATGAGAACTGGGAGTATTGGCTTGAGAGGGTAAATGGTCATATTGAGAAAATCCTAGTCAAGGCCAAAAGGGATAAAAAAAATTCACAAGAAGATGGCTAAACATTACGCGTACAGAGAAAGGATTTCTAGAGAAAAACTCAAAGTTGTAAAGGAGAAGATTGAAGCCTTGACCAAGCAAGAGGAGAAAAGGAGGCTAGAAATTCTTGCCGAGGCATCAATCCATGCCTCAAACATATGATCAGACATCATCCCACCAATTTTGACAAGTTTTGAGAAAATTTTGCAAGTTGGGAATTTCTATGTTTTTTGAGGTATTTTTAGCACAGTAAAAAGGTCAAACGTGCAACACCTAGGGTGCTGCACTATTTTTTAGTGAATATGATGAGAAAAAGGTCAACATAATTAGATTTAGAGTGATGAGGACATGCACCCTGTGCATTTCCTAGGCATTTGGAGACAAACGGGTCAGTCAGAAAGGTCAAAAACTACCAAAAAACCATCTTTCTACCTCATTTCTAGCTTGGACATTGCACGTTTACGAGTATTGGGAGATTGAGTTTTTGACAGGAAGAATGAGCTCCAATTTGAAAAATGAAGACAATTCTAGAAGGTAGACTTGAATTAATTTAAAATAAGCCATCTTGGAGCAAATTTGGACACCAGGAAGGCACCCAAAAGCAGTCCTGAACCTGGAGGGTGCATTTGACAAAGAGAGGGCACATTTGACTATCTTCTCCAATTTTCTGAGTTTCTCTCTTGTTTTTATTTTCAGCTTGGCAAATGATGATTTTACCTATGTAAATGATCAAATTGGATGTAATTATCATATTTTTTACTATTTTCGAGGGTAAATTCATTAGGTAAATAAAGCATATGAGGTAGAATGAATCCGTTCACTTAAGATAGGAACGAGTCACTTGGACCATCCTACGATTTATCTATTAGTTCATATTTTTGTGTAATATCTTCCTTACCTCATGGATTCAACCCCTGAGGATGAGTGTTACACAACATTTTGTCACTGTCCCTGTACTCCCCATTCCTTGATCCTTGAGGACCTCTACAGTGAACCCCACATGCTTTTCCTTCATGAAGAAAATACCATTGTGTCCCTCTTCATGAGCAGATCAATTCCCTTTTGCACCATTTCCCATGAAACTTCTGTTTTTCCCAGTTTACAAGGCCGGTGCTATTGGCCTTTGTCTCCCCCGTGCCAATGTACAGAGATTAGCACTACTCCTCGCATTGACCAGAGCAACTGGGTTGTGTCTCAGTTGCGTTGGTCTTGTTATGGAAAGTTTTTTAAATGAGAGCCGAAGCTTCCAACTCTAGAAGCTCTGTAATGGAAGTATGGTAAATGGTTTGGCCAGATGGGGTCAAGGATGTCAGTTTACGCTCCTTTCCCCTATAATGATGGAACTACCTCAAGGGATAAGTACTTCTCCCATGAGAAGAGGATCCATCTCCCATCCATTTTTCCTATATAAACCTCCCTTCTTCCCAAGCACAAACTAATGTGAATGTTATAGTCGTAGTTACAGTTTTGGCTGAGTGTGAGTGTTATAGTTTCAAAGTGTTGATACTATTTTGGAATAGAAAAGAAAGATATTACTAGTTGTAGCCATCTAGTTGTGTGAGGGAGAATTGTGTTTTGGTTTGGATTGAAGCTTAAAGGGGAGAGCCTTTAAACTATTGTTGTTTGAAGCCATCATGGAATGCTAGCAAAAGTGTGTGGGAACCTGGTCTTGTCAGAGGAAGACTGCAGCGTCAAGATGAATGGTTGTAATCTCTCTTTGATATTAATAGATGCAAATATCGATTGCTTTCCTACATGTTTTGTAATATTACATATCATGTCTTAATGATTTTTGACTTGTTAAGTAGGTTGAATTGCAATTTGTCTATTATTATGTTTGTGTGTTTTTGTTGTTTACTTATTTTAGGAGCTCGAAGAAGGGAGCGAGAGATTATAAAAGGAGCTTCGGCGTAAATCACATAAAAAATACCTTTGTCGACGCATTTCGAACCAACTAGTGTGGTTCATCATCAGGACAAGTTGAAGAAACAGATTTGGAGCAAGAGATTGCTGGAGTGAGAAAGTGAGGACATCATCAAGCATGCTAAGGGACCAAGAGGTAGGCCCTCTTGATTGATTCTAACCTAAGGAAATCTTCCATAGAATGTATCTGTTGTGGCTAGACCCATTATCAGGCTAGAGGAATTCGTTCGTGTCCACACTTATAGTTTTACTTCACCAAAAATTGACGACTTTGTTGGGCATCCCATATTTTTGTTTGTTTTGGATTTCATGATTTCATGAGAACTTTTCTAGTTTCATGTTTTCCCTTTGGTTCTGTTTCTTTTCTCCTTCTTATTGGCCTAAGTCTAAAATTCATAGTAGAAGATCTGGTCCAAGTTTTGAATTTTTTTATTTTATTTTTCCTTAGTTACCTCAGCCATCATGCTTAATCCACTGACAGTCACACCGACTAGCATGAATTGATGAGGAACAATTGCGCTGACCAGCCTCTCGCACTTGTTGTCAGTTAGGCAGTTGCACCCATGCTTATAAGTGAAGATTGGGGCTTGGCCAGTGTGTTCTGCTCTTGTGCTTTTGACCTTGTGAGCCTTTTTTACTATTTTCTCCCTGATTAGAAAGCTACTTTTCATTTGGTTTTGCTTGCTTGTTGGCTTGTCATCTTTCTATTTGATTGATTGAGTCATTGAGTGGCCAACGACACTAGGGCATCTAGTTAGTCACCCATTTAGCAACTTGTGGACTCATTAAGTCAGGTTGTGGGTTTGTTTTCTCATTGCATTTTTTTTGGTCCTTTTTATGACATTGACCTCTTTTGCACAAGTTTGAAAAAATTTCGTTTACTAGCTTGAACGTTTCTTTCTAGCATAGATTACATTGTTGGTCTTGTGTTTGGTAAAGTCGGTGTTTCATTGATCTAAATGAACTTCTCTTTTCATGTTTTCATCTGCTTGAAGAGCTCATTGTCTTGAAAACTTTTTCGTTGAAAGATTGTATGCGAAAATTTTGTTTCGTTGTTTCATGAGAAAGTATGAAATTCTAGCTTGTTGCATCATTATGTAACAATAATTTGCATCTCTTAAAGACTAGAATTGCATCAACATTTGAAAAAGGAAGAGAAATTTCTTCATTTTGAGAGGACTAATAGATAAGTGCTTGTTAGAAAATTAGGAATTAGAATATTTTTTTAATTAGTTTATTCTTTTTGAAAAAGTGAAGTAGTGAAAGATCATTTCATTTTCAGTTGCTTGATTGTTTTCATTTGGTTGAGTAGTTTCTACCCTCTCTATTATAGGCATTTCATTGAATTGAAAGGGTCTTATCATTTTGTTGCATTTTAGGTTTTTCGAGTAGCATTGCTAAGACTTGAAAACTGAAACTTAACTCAAGATCAAATCTAAAATGAATTCAATTAACCTAAGGCACATTTGATATTAATGATCATATCTAGAAGGTCTAGGCTAGAGACATGTTTCGACATCTTTAAACCTAGTAGCTGTCATTAGCTTTGGCATTAGACAACACTAGCATGGATTTGTGCTCCCCATACTGTCGAGTATATTATGGGAGACCCCACTAGGATGCAATCCTTTTATCCTTAGGAAGCTGAGTCAGTCACCTTGCGAACATGATACACCGAACACAACATTCGGGGAGATTGCCTGCTCGTACTTCTTGGTTCGCCAGGACGTATTCTGCAGTTCACGGTTGCCTGGTAATCTTGTTTACCTAGATCATCCAGAGTAGTAATTTGATCTTTTTGACTCATTAAATTTAAAAGATCATTCAAGCACTTGACCTTTTGAGCTCATTTCCAATCGAAAATGAAGGAGTCATCTTTGTTTCTTTCTTGACTCTTAAAAAATGAAAGAACATCAGCCTTTTATGCATCTTAAATAATTGATTGCCCATGATCCAAAACATCTTGTTAGCCTTTTTTACCAAATTGTGAGTTCCCTTAAAAGGACATTTTAAAGCCTTGAATTTATTTTTTCTATCGACTAAGACAAGGTCATCATGGTTGAACCATCTATTCACCCAATTCCTCTTCCTCCCAATTCAGGGTCATCTATTGATCTTGGCCCCAATCTTGTTCGAACTCCAGAGAACTCGTTGAGCACTGATGGTCAGCTTGGACTGGTTATCTATCCTCCAAACCCTCTGTTTGACGTTGTTGAGATATCACCATAGCGTCCTTACAGTCTGTACGACTAACTGGGTGTTCCTTTCGAACTATCCCATAGTACACATTTGGCCATTCGTCGTCATTTGTTTTCAAACATGGAACCCGAAGGCGATGCTCTGCTCACATCTCCAGATGAATCCAAAGTTTCTACTCCACACATTGTTGAGGGGGAAGAATTGAAATTGTA
The DNA here is from genome assembly GCA_000404065.3 of Pinus taeda. Taxonomy (NCBI): domain Eukaryota; kingdom Viridiplantae; phylum Streptophyta; class Pinopsida; order Pinales; family Pinaceae; genus Pinus; species Pinus taeda. The sequence continues at coordinate 31,889 of APFE030640464.1, forward strand.
GTTTCCTCCCGAGGGTTTCCCTTATTCAGAAGGTATTCCCACCAGCTTGCCACCCAACTATGTGTCTTTGGGGCACTTAGTTTCAAGCACACCTAGTGCCGCATCACTCTACCATAATCCTATTTGTTCGTCAGGCATCAGGGCTACATTAGGTCCATTCGTCATGAACACGACTTCCCAACAAGTTGTTACCTTAGTCCCGGTGCAGCCCACCGTTCTGAATACTCTTGTATCAGCAATCCTAGTTACACGTTAGTCACAACCGGTAGTTTCAAAGATTGTCTCTGTCAGTTCTTCTGTCCCATTAGTCAATGGCTAGATTGTGCCACCGCCTGGAGGGTAGAACCCAAATGTCTCTATGGTGTCAGGTGCCACTAATGTGGGCGGCTCACAAGCTCACATGCTTGGTATAAAAAAACCCTATTCTAGTATTGTTTAGAACCCTGTTGACCCTACCTGATCAAGCAATTTCCAGTACCAATAGGTTTAGAATCCCATTGGTCCATCTAGATCAAGCAGTGTTCAGTATCAATAGCCCTATGGGGTCAGTTTCAATACCAAAATCCTTATGTTCCATATGGTTCTCAAGGATTGGTTAATCAACCTTACACCCTCCCATCTGGGCAGTACATCCAGCTTGGCTACGGACATATTCAGTTCGGTAATTTCCCTGGGCACTATTCAAGTACCCTTGCAACAACAAGGACAACCTTTACAACAACCAAGGTAGCCTTTGTTACCACAAAGGCAACCTTTGTTGCAGCAAGGGCTCTCCACGCAATAACAAGGGCAAATTATCCTACAACAAGGTCTCCTGCAACAACCGCAAGGCTAATCCTTATAGGAGTTGCAGCAAGCTGCGCAACAACAGATACAATATGCTCCGCATATATCTCAACCCATACCCTCACAGGTCCAACCTATGCAACCCTAGGGACAAAATTTTCAACTATAAGGTCAACCCTTGCAACAAAAAAACCGACTAGGGAAACAACAACCCTTGTATACATATCAACAAGGTCAACCCTTGGAGGGGCATGGTCAAGGTCAAGTCCTGCAGTAGCAGACCAAGAATCCTCTTGTCCTAGGTCAACAAGTTTAAAATCTTGCTGGCTAAGGGAACTAGGTACAAAACCCCTACATCCAAGGGAAACACGTGTATCAACCTTATGCCCAAGGACTACAGGTCCAAAACCCTTTTGTTTAGGGACAACAGGCTCAACATCCCTATGTTCTAGGACAACAAGTCCCATATCCATATGTCCAAGGTCAACAGGCTCAACAACATTTTAACCCGTAATGTTGCCTATCAGCAACCTGTGCCTGGACAATTTCAAGGTATTCAAGGTCATACTCCTCCCTATGGTCAAGGTAATCCACAATGGGGGCAATCTCAGATGCCATATGGCCAAAATCCCCCACTGTGGGGCGAAAATACTTACCAACAGGGATGGGCTCCTCCCTATGGTCCCGCCTATCGACCTCTAATGGCTTTTAACACTAAATTACCTTTCTTGGATACACTTGAGTTTACAGATGTATCACACCTTATGAATGACACGATTCTTCATTTGCCATACTGGCCTCTGTTTTCGTCCAAGGTACAAAGTGATTGCCCAAAGTTCGATGGGAAAGCTAAGAAGATCCTCAGGCCCATGTGATGACATATCACCTCTGGTACTCGTCGAACTCATATGTGGATGATTCCATTCATCTTCGTTTTTTCCAACGAACCCTCATGGGTGCCACAGCAAAATGGTACACCAAGCTACCTTGAAGTAATTTTTCATGACTTCAATTCGTTAGCCATGGCTTTCCTCGTGCATTTTCAGCTACTGGTTCACTATGAAATGGGAACCTATTTTCTCACATCACTTAAGAAAGACACTGTGACACACATCTCTGATCATATCCATGAATGGAGACATAGACGTCACTTGATCAAATTCAAGATCGTTGATCAGTTGCTCACTGAATGGTTTACCAAATCATTCGTAGCCCCAATTTCTTGCGATATAGGTATGGGTGGCTGCATCACTGAAGAGCAAGCCATTGTCTATGCCTAGTACTTGGATTTGGTTTACCCTCAATCTAGAAATTCATACAAGTTGCTACCCAATGCTCCGCGGTCATCATTGACCCTACAACATCGAAGTCACCAGTTGTTCCTCCCGTTGATGGAGTTATTGGTTCAGTACCCCAAACCCTTGCTAAAACGTCTTCCAAATAGAAGTTAGTCTTGAATGATGCTCCTAATAGTTCATCTCAAAATCCACTTGGCCTTGGTAAATCCTCAGATTTCCATGTTGTCCATTCTACCGCAGTGGACAAATCCTTGAAAGGAAAAATCAAAGGCAAAGGAAAAGCTAAAGTTGATGCCCTGAAACAGGGTCCTCCCAAATCGTCTGCTGGCTAATCTTCACAACGGAAACCAAAGTATCCCTGCCTCATTTGCGAGGAGGATCACTACACTAAGGATTTTCCCCGACGATTTGAAGTTAGTCACTTGCTCAAAGGGACCCCTGTCATCCTTAAAGAGCCATTTCTGTCTCAATAGACCCAAATGGTAGACCAATCCCAATCTACTTCCTCTGGATCTCAAGTGTTCATGATGAACACGCCAATTAGTGTAGCTACCCAATTGAAAGATTATCAAACTCTAGCTCCGATATATAGGAAAGAAAAAGAATCTCCACCTTCTTCTTCTACCCTGAGTTATGGTCCTTTGCAAATCGAGCACCATAACCTTGATTCTACTATGCGGCCACCCTCTCGAGGTGTGCTGCAGAAATCCTCGTATAATCCCAACGCCCGAGCCGCTCAACATTACAATATTGCTGAGGATTTGGCTCAAGCACCATCAGCCATGTCAGCTCTCAAGGTACTCCAAAGCTACCCATTGCAGTGGAAATATTTATTGTCGGTTATCGAGGGCATCGATCCCACCAACTCTAATTTGATATGTTTCAATCTGGAGAACCATATTCCACAACTTCCTCATCAGAGTTCCTTTATTATTTAGGTAATCATTAATGAGAAGACCATCCACTGCATTGTCATTGATGAAGATGCTTCCACCTGCATCATGTCAACTACAGGTTGGAAGGCTATTGGTTCCCTTACACCAAACCAGTCTCCGAACACTTTGGAAGCTTTCAATGGGCACTATTTGTGACCTTTCGATGTCTTGCCTAACCTTGCAATCACCCTGGAAGGCAAGATAGTGCAATTTGAAGTAGAAATTTTTGACACCAATCTCAATTATAATCTTCTACTCAGCTGAAGTTGGACTCATGGCATGCATGTTGTGGCCTCCTATTTGTTTCGTGTGATCTGTTTTCCCCATCAAGGGAAGATTGTCACCATTGATTAGTTGTATTTCTTTGCCTCTTCCTCCTCGGATGGGAATGTTCCGTACGTCAAGCATTTTGGTGCTCCCAATAAGAGTGTGGGGGCAGGTCTCTTTAAAGATTCTGCCTTAATGAGAATTTTTCCACTCCCACCTACTCATGTTGCCTCTGTCAACATGATCTCAGTCAAATCTGATCTGTGGGTCATACTTGCACTAGATCTTGTTGATACTTGGGGCGAGGTTATGCCGCTTAGTCTCATCGAAGTCAATTAGATGGAAATTGTTTCGGCTTTGAAATCTGCATCCTCTAGTTCTCATATGCCGAAAGACCTCCCTTGATATGTACTCTCAATGCCCTTGGCTTGCCACTTTGGAATCATCTGATCCTTTAGCTGAGACCTTCCTTATTGATGAAGGTATCATGGAAATCATATCTCTCAAGGAACCACCATGGATCAATACTCATCATCGCTCCTCATCCCTGCCTTGACCGATGGTCACATCTACTGCTTTTGAAGAGCCCTCTTCTCCATTGCTTATTGATGTGTCAATTCATCCTGACATAATCAAGATCTTTCAACTAGGGGTGCCTTTATCCCTTCATGGATTCATGATTTTTCACCCTCCCCGAGTTTTCACCGATTTTCCTTTGACTTGTAACCCTCCCTCGCCCAAGGGGCATGGGGGAAAAGCCTTATATGAGTTCTACTTCATTATTTGGCTAGGTAGATTCTTACTTGTCATGACAATGGTAACACTCCAATGTCCTTCTATGTTGATTGATTATCCAAGTCTCAGCATGGACTCCTACCTCAAAAATTACTATGCTTAGGTCATGTTCCATGGATACTTATGTACATTAGTGTGTGATTCATTTTTGTACAATGTGGTTTTGTGTGATTGTTTTCAAACAGCTTTCCTATTTACTATGTTTTTCTTGCTTTGCAAATGTTTGTGACTCACGTTGGTTTCGCCGATGGTGCTTACCATAGGACCCAAAACCTATCATCCATGGCATGGGCTATCTATGACCCTAACGGTGAGTTGATTGACCTTCAAGGTATATGCCTAGGTCGTACAACCAACAACATTGCTGAATACAGTGCAACAATTGAACTGTAGTCAGAAAGCATCGCTCTGGGCATCAGAGAATTGGTTGTCAACCTGGATTCACAACTTGTCATCCTTCAACTCAATGGGCAATATTCTGTTAGGAACCCTCAAATATTACGAATGTAACTCCGTATCTGTCTATTGGAAAGGCATTTTGATTATATTACATATTATCATATTCCTAGATGCATTAATACATTGACAGATGCATTAGCTAATTACGTGTTGGATAGACATTTACGAAACATATAAAATATAAGACAAACCATTTGTACCATAATAGACAGGAAAATACGACATATATATATATATATATATATATATATATATGGTGAGAATGTTTGATACTTCAGAACCCCAAAAAATAATATGTGTGTCTATAATAACATCAGCGGCTTGCAGGCTTCATACATATGTGGCATGCAGGCCTTAAAAATATGTAAATGCTGGACCTATGAACTACTCAACATGGTGGCCATGGTATCATGAGACAGCTTGTTCAACATGACTCAGTAGTCATCGAATCCGATCTGAGGCTCTCACTGTGTGCCTTTGGTACCGACGAGGCATGTCTCCTATCTGAGCATACCACAAGATACCGTGAGTTAATCCCTAGAGGTTCCTCGCGATATCCTCCTAGTTGCTACTCCCTTCCTGATAAGGGGTGACAACATTGATAGGGCGAGGTACACGCCTGGCTATCAGGGAAATCCCAGCTGGCCACTCTAGTCCAACATCTACATAACTAAGAGAAATGTTAGAAGCATGCATATAAAAAATAACTAAAAAATCTCAAAATTAAAAAATTTGGTTTTTTACCTTTGTCATCGAAGTCCTCTCCATCTGGTAAGCATATTTGGATTTCCACAGAAATCAATGCTATTGTACGACTAGTCCTCCACAACGATCTTTTGTCGTTATAGCCATGCGAGGAATGCTGGCTGGTATGACATATGATGGCTCCCAGTGATCTTGGGCATCAAACGACTCCAGCGGGCCATCCGCGGATCACGTGGTGTAGGAGGATCGACCTCAGTCAACTGATACTAGAATAATGACATTCATTATAGGAAAAAGGTCACAAGTATTGATCCAAAGCCAAATTTATTCAAATTCCCTGCCTTTGCCTTGGACAACTGGCACTTGATGTTCATCTTGATGGCCTCTACCTAGTTGAAGATCGTAGGAGATGTGTAGTCAATAGCATAGAGGAACTTTGACTTGTTAGTCTCATGTTCCACCTGGGACCCTGCCACTCTGTTGATAGTCAATAAAAGCACCCTTAGTGTGAAGTCCCACACACTAGAAATCTCTATCTTTCCACTCTTGGATTTTAGGGCCTCCGGGTAGTGTTTGGCAAGCAGGGAAGATATGATTTCCTCGATCAGACGTGACCCATACAAGTTCACTGGCTCACCTCTGTGAGACAGTCTAGTGATGAAGTAGATATCTGAAGTTGTCAACTCTAGCTCCCAGTCCCCAATGACAAAAATCTTGCAATTAATGTCCCAAAGTCTTATTAAGTATAGAATCAACTTGGGCTGGGCCCGCATCCCTGGTGTAAGGAAAAATTTGAGAAACCCGCAAGCCCTCAAAGCCTCCAGGAAATTCGTATCATCCAGTGCCTAGGTGTCAACATCTTCATGCTCTCTTTCCTTCCAATCCACCATTTTAAACGATTTTCTCTTGAAAAAGCCTTTAATTTAAGTCAATAATCATCATTGGCATATAAAATTCAATTTTAAACAGCCAGTTTTTGAGAAAAATGGTTTTTTCCCTATCCAAAGCACCGATGCGCTTGTTTTAAAAATAGTTGTGCCAATTGGCATGGATGGTCGTGAAAATCACCCTCGGCTGGCGTGATTTCGTGCCTGGAAATCGCGCCAACCAAGAGCGAAGTTTTTTCAAAAACCTCCCTAAAAATCCAAAAAATATGGCAAAAAATAGAAATAAATAGCATGAAAATGGAGCTCAGGGCTTTGGTTGTTACCTAGAACTAACGGCTCGTCGATTGACCTCCCGGAACAACTAGGGAAAAGTGGGTAAAAAGTCTTCACTACAAAGGTAAAAAGGTAAATGGTAAAAATATATTTGCTTTTCCCCTTTTTATTCATTTTTCATGAAAATATCAGGTTTTGTAAATATTTTTGACCTATTTTACCTCAAGGACTCGATAATACACTTTGCCTTACTTGTGCAACAATAGGTGATGGATGTTCGATGATGATGATGAGTCACATTTCATCTCTTTTCTTGACTTGTTAAACTCATATGAAAATATTTCCGAGTATTTTTTCCCTTTTTGACTCGTTAAAGAGAATAAAAATGGGGGGTCTACCTTCAGCTCTTTTCTGACCCTTTAAAAGCAAAAAGATGGCCGATCCCTTGTCATTTCAAACTCATTAATGGATGCAAATCGTTGTGTGCCCAATATGATTTTACCCCTTTTTTGGGTTGGGAGACACTATTTATGAAAAAGGTACTCCTTGACTGCAATGGTCAAGCAATTCTCTCAAGTATTGTTTTCTACCTTTTCGGGCTCGAGAGACACAAATGTACGAAAAGGGACTATGTGGAGTTTTATTTTACGTGTGTTTTTCAAACTCTCTAAACATGAAAAAAATACCGAGTTATACCTTTGTCGGACTCATTAAACTACTAAACGACATCGGATTCGTCACCATGACGAACATGAGCTTCTCCTTCGTAGGGCTTGTTAAACTTACTAGGTCGGATTCGTCCGAAGGATGAACTTATAGTGCAAGCATGTGCTATCACCTTCAAACTTGTGATTAAAAATTAATTAGGATACTTGCTAGAAATGGTGGGGGGGGGGGGGGGGGGGGGGGGATTTGGAAATCTATCAGTCGTGTCGGCAGCTCACTCTTGAACATGACACTCTTTGCTTTGTGTCGGGTTGGGACATCCTCCTTTGTATCATTGACCTTCCTAGGTTTGGGCCGTTCATTATTTTCCTTCCATTTGATCTCTGCCACATCATCATGACCACCAATCCTATGGATCCAACAGTTGCCAAACTCCCAGTTGTGTTGTCGATATGTTCAAGAGTTGTCCTTCTGCAGTTACACTTACCCCTGATTCTCTGTATCATCAAAATCATTTTGCATCCTCTCGTCTCACGTCGATGATGTGGAATTCAATATGGTCGTCCTTTGACACGCTCACTTTCTATTGACTTCAACTCATTATCTGAGAAGTTGACCGAGAGACTCCTTTCTGGTACCTTAGATCTTGCATGCCATAATGGAAATTTCTTCGCACTCGACGACAAGTTCACATCATTGGCTTTCGATCGAGTGATTTCACGAGTGTTCAACTTCAGTTCCTGTATTCACATTCCCTGAATTGTGTTGATAGTACCTTGAGGACCATTGTCATTATTGGTGGCTTCTCTCGTGATTGTTAATAGTTTACATCATTGACTAGTAATCAAGCGACTTTCTAGAATGTTCGACATCAACACATCTATTCACATGCTAAGATATGTACTTTGATCGGGTCGTGTTGGAGCATAAGACCCTGGACTTAGATCACAAAAAGTCCAAGTTGTAAAGTGATGTGACATGGTTTTGTTGATATGCATGTCTCTTTCAGATGGATGGCTGCTACTAGACCATGAGTTATCATATGTGATCCTTCTCTTTATTGGATGGTTGTGACCATACCTTGGTTTCGTTATGATCCTCTTTGAGGGATGGTTGGGCCCATACCTAGATCCATTTACATGTTCATTCTCTGGGTGGATGCGTTCATGCCACGATTCATGTATCATTCGATAGAGATCTCAGTTTATGTATATGTATCTGTACTTTCTTGTAGGTTTTCTAACCGCAGACCATTCCTCACAGTGATTTATAAAGCATTTCATCCCTCACTCTAGCTTGGCCTTCACGCTTTAGTGAGAATTTGTTACACAAAATTTTGTCACTATACCTGCACTCCCCATTCCTTAATCCTGGAGGACCTCTACAGTGAATTCCACATGATTTTCCTTTAAGAAGAAACTCCCATTGTGTCCCTTTTCATGAGCAGATCAATTCCCTTTTGCACCATTTCCCTTGAAACTTCTGTTTTTCCCAGTTTACAAGACCGACACTAGTGGCCTTTGTCTCTTGCATGCTGATGTGCAGAGATTATCACTACTCCTCATTCCGACTGGAGTGACTGGGTTGTGTCTCAGTCGCGTCGGTCCTATTATGGAAAGTTTTTTAAATTAGAGTCGAAGCTTCCAACTCTAGAAGCTCTGTAATGGAAGTATGGTAAATGGTTTGGTCGGATGGGGTTGAGGATGTCAATTTGGGCTCCTTTCCCCTATAATTATTGAACTACCTCAAGGGATAAGTCCTTCTCCCATGAGAATTTGATCCATCTATCATCCATTTTTCCTATAAAAACCTACCTTCTTCCCAAGCACAAACTAATGTGAATGTTATAGTCGTAGTTACAGTTTTGGCTAAGTGTGAGTGTTATAGATGCAAAGTGTTGACACTATTTTGGAGTAGAAAAGTAAGCTATTACTAGTTGTAGCCATATAGTTGTGTGAGGGAGAAGTGTGTTTTGGTTTGGAGTGAAGCCTAAAGGGAAGATCCTTTAAACTATTGTTGTTTGAAGCCATCATGGAATGCTAGCAGAAGTGTGTGGGAACCTAGTCTTGTCAGAGGAATATTGCAACATCAAGAAAAATGGTTGTAATCTCTCTTTGATATTAATATATGCAAGTATCAATTGATTTCCTACATGTTTTTTAATATTACATATCCATCTCTTAATGCTTCTTGACTTGTTAAGTAGGTTGAATTGCAATTTGTCTATTATTATGTTTGTGTGTTGTTGTTGTTTACTTGTTTCAGGAGCTTAAAGAAGGAAGCGAGAGGTAGATAGAGTGAGAAAGTGAGGACATCATCAAGAAGGATAAGCTCCTAGGCCCTCTTGATTGATTCTAACCTAAGGAAATCTTCCATAGAATGTATTTGTTGTGGCTAGAGCCATTATTGGGCTAGAGGAATTTGTTCATGTACGCACTTATAATTTTACTTCACCACAATGAGGGGAAGTGGTTTTCATTTATATTTAGCCCCTTTCTTCACCATAGACAAGGGTTGGACTCGATTGGATATTGTACTAGTGTTTCATACTTTGGCATGAAATATATTGGATGAGTTGCAGCGATTTTGGTGGGATTCCTGTGGCATGCTATTTTGATATTGTTTCTTCTTCAGTTACATATGTATGAATGTTTTGTACCTTTCATGATCCATTTCACTTTAAATATGTTTTATTTTAAAGGTGTGATAAGCAAAATTCATCTTCTATGGTCTGTTTTGGGAAAATCATCATAAATTGTTTCATTTCTTCAGTTTAAAAAGAATTCATGGTGCATGCTCTTTTTAGCACCTCACCAGTCTAAACCATTTCATCACTATACTACAAAGTGTTAAAGTAACTTTCTTACCTTTCCCCATCACATGTCTACAATTCTGATTCTCTTTTTCCTTGACCTAGTTCACTCTTTGATCTAATTCACTCATCCAGTGACTACCCCAGCCATATCGAATGAAACAAATCGTGAGCTACTATATCTAGCCTAAAACCCTAATCTATCCAGGCCTCTTGGTTGTGATCCTTTGGAGAGATCACTCTTTGGCTTGGTAGGGATAGCTACCAAGTCAAAAGGTTGGTTTGTGGTTACCTCAGTTGGACGCTTCCTCAGCCTTGGAGATCCGGAGAGTGATAACAATGTCAATATTTGCATACTGCCATTAGTGATCAAAACTCCTCTTTTCATATTCATATTAGGGTCTCGCTCTGAAATTTTTGTCATTCCATCTAGGTACTCATTCAAAAAATTACTCACTAATGGTATCACTAATCAAGAAAACCTCACTCGCATACACTCCATCTACCTCCCTTGACCTTTTCCATGCCCATTCCTCTCATTTCCCTCTCCTAGGGTTTTGAGGAAATTTTTCTTAGTTTCATGACCTCCATGGTTAAATCATCAAAAACACTTGTATCCTGATGCTCTTACACCTTCCCCTATCCTTAATATACCTTCCTAAATACTTCCCATCAGTCCTATCCTTCAAAATCATCATTTTTCTACAAACCCTAGCTTATTGCTACGCTTTTGACACTTTTCTAGACTAGGCCTATGTTTCACAATTTTGGACCTCTTCCCCGCACTCAATCCTTAAAATTCCAGTTTAAATTACTTCCTAACATCCCTCCCTACCTCCGAAAATTTTCCTAAGAATTTAGAATCCCCCTATCCCCTTTATTTCCCTTCATTCCTATAAATTTCCCAAATCCCCTGTTTTGCCTACACTAAACCCTAATTTCCTCTCCCACTGAGCTAGGGTTGGCTAATGAATCAAAGACATCTGAGTATAGGAGGCCTAAGTGAGGTAATTTCAGCAAGTATGAGGCCATTCAAACTAATAAACATCATGTCTCCATCATTTTTCAAGAAGTCATTCCAGTGGACAAATCATTTGCCACACATAGGGCCAATTTGGCTTCAAAGTATGTTTCCAACCAAACAGAGATGAATTTTACAAAAGAGACATTTTTTTTTTATCCATAATAGTAGAAGAATGAAAAACATCCTTCATTTTTTACACAAGCGTTATTTGTTTTGGAGAAATGTCAAAAATATAGTTGCTACAAGAGAGTAGCTCCACTTCTGGAGTGACCTTGGGAAAATAAAACTTTCTCCTAGTTGTGTTGTCCAAATGACTTGCTTGATGCCTCACATGATAAATAGACACAAATATATTTCTAATGAGATATCATGAGCTCAATTTGGAGTTGAAGAAGGCCTCCAAATGTTTCTTGTAAGATCACACTTCATTTTTGCACCCTCATTCTGCACTTTTTGACTAGTCTTGGGAGAATGGAGTTTTGGGAGGGTCAAATCAAGCCCATTTTGAAAACAAAAGGAAGTTTTGGAAACTAGATAGGATAAAATTTCAAATGAGCTATCTTGGGCTCAATTTGGATGTCAGAAAGGCAGGAAAAAGTGGGTTTGTAGATGGCGCTGCGCATTTGACACGGGCGTTGCGCGTTTGACCAGTTGCCTAGTTTTTCACTGTTCTTCTCCATATTTGTTTTTTACCAATGAGAAATCAATATTTTACTGATTTAATTAATATGATAAATGTAATATTGATGTTTTAATGTTACCTAGGGTAAATACATTATGTCAAAACTCTTTTTGTGATGTAATGAATCAATTTTCAAAAAGTGAGTGATGGGTCACTTTGACCACCCTACACTCTAGCTATCAGTTTAGTTTTTGGTAGAACTGCTCCTCCTCTCATGGATTCAGCCTCTGAGGCTAGGATGAGCTGGTTTGAGGCCTGTATCATGTAATTTTTCAGTCATTCTACAGGTTGGTCTCCATTGGATATTGTATTAGTGTTTTAGACATTAGCATGAAATATATTGGATGAGTTGCAGCTATTTTGGTGGGATTCTTGTGGCATGGTATTTTGATATTGTTTCTTCTTCAACTTCATATGTATGAATTTTTTTTACCTTCCATGATTCATTTCAATCTAAGCATGTTTTATTTTCAAGGTGTGATAAGCAAATTTCATCTTGTATGTTCTGTTCTGGGAAAATAATCATAGACTGTTTAATTTCTTTAGTTTAAAAAGAATTCATGATCCTCATGCTATTTTTAGCACCTCAATAGTCTAAACCATCTCATCACTATATTACCAAGTGTTAAGGTAACTTTCCTACCTTGCCCCATCAGATGTTTGCAATTCTGATTCTCTTTTTATCTGACCTAGTTTGCTCTCCGACTTAATTCACTCATCTAGTGACTACCCCAACCAAATCAAATCAAACAAACGAGCTACTATATCTAGCCTAAATCCCTAATCTATATAGCCCTCTTGGCTATGATCCTTTGGATATAACCCTCTCTAGCTTGGTAGGGCTAGCTACCAAGTCGAAATGTTGGTCTATGGTTACCTCAGCTGGACTCTTCCTCAACCTTGGAGATTGGAGGAGTGATAACACATGGTATTCTTGGGTGGGATCAAATAGTTGTTACTCCGCTCAATATTTTAGGCTAATACCATGGTATTCTCTACTCTTGAAATTTCTATATTTTCCAACCTGCACGCACTTTTCCTCTTGCAGGAGTGCATGTATATGTATACACACTTTTTGTTCTGTGGACTTGCGTGTATATTCTGTTTTGACTAAGTGGACCTGAGTATACATCTTAAACTGCTTTGCACCATCCTTTACCTTCAACTTCTTCATTCTGATTAGTAGACTTTAGTTCCATCTTCTTGTTCTTCTATACCAATGCCTTGTTACATCTGAATGGATCTACTACGCTGTGGGTTGCCTTTCATAAAAACTGAATTGACCTGTGAGTGAGTTGCCATCAAGGGCAACACTTGTATCATAATGCCAACAATCTCCCCCTTTGGACTTGATGGAAACCATGCTAGCATTGATTACTGCAAGTTGTAGAAACTGTTAGAGATAACACCAAAATACTCTCCCCCTTTGAAATCAAGGGCAAAGGAAGGACCAAGTTATTCTCCCCCTTTGATATACATTATGTTGTCCATGGTCCCCTTGAGTACATGCCGAGTCTGCAAATATATGTTTCAAAATAATAACATGACTCTATAACTCAACTAAGTGAGTATGACCTCCCTATGACCAATGACTCATACATACATCAATCACCTAGCCAAGTGGGGATACACCATATTTGACTCATCCACCCAACCAAGTGGGGATATACCAATTATTTATACATGACAGAAATAAAACAATTATTACATCATCCATCCCATGCAAAGTGGGGATATAAATTACATCACTTGTCCAATAGGACTCATTGAAATATAGACCATGACAGAAGAAGTCATATCACACCCTAGATCTTTAAATGACTTATGCAACAAATGATATAAGTATTTGAAGCCATAGATGAACTCAGCAACCATGATGCCAATAATGTTGAATGTGTGTGAAGGCTAATGCTCCCCCTGAACCTATGCTACCTATGCATTGTCAACAGGTCATTCATCCAGTCATCTTTGTCAGTGAGATAAAAATCAATGAACAAAGCATACCGTCATAATATAATCATCAATACCAGACAGAGCACTCATATCAGAGTCCAACCCACTATTTTTTTGTCATAAAAACATATACGCTCTTTCAGCCATAGAAACCCATGTGTGTACACGACTATACTTCATGAAACCCACGTATAATAACCTTCCTTTGAAAACTAGATTTAATAGCAGGATGATGCAACAACTACTCCCAGATTTTGTCTTAGATATTCAAATGTTTCTCTGGGAAGTGGTTTAGTGAATATATCAACAACTTGTTCTTTGGAGGGAACATACTCCAAATTAACCTTTTTTTAAAGCACTTGTTCTTGTAGAAAATGGTACTTAATGGGTATGTGCTTGGTCTTGGAGTGCATGATAGAATTTGTTGAAATACTGATGGCACATGTATTATCACATAGAATGGAGATGGGTGGAGTACATGTGATCTGGATGCCTTGCAATGTTTGCATCGTCCAAAGTAGTTGTGTGCAACAAGATGCAACAACCACATATTCTGCTTCATTGCAGATAAGGCAATCAAACTTTGTTTCTCGTTGAACCATGACACTAACCAAGAACCCATATAAAATGCACCTCCACTAGTGCTCTTTCTAAACATACTTGGATGGAGTCTTTTCCCTATCTGTCGTATCTTGTTCTGGTGCTTCATTGGTTTCTTCTTCTATATCATTTTGATTTGATGTAGGAAAACATTCCCCAACTTTCTCACTATCATATTCCTCTTTCGATTTCATTTGTTCCGGATTTCTGCATGCTTCATCAATTACAACATCAATTCTTTCAACAATTTTTCGAATTATTTTATTATAACATTTGTATCCTTTCCTTATAGATGAATAACCAAGAAGAATTCCTTAGTCTGCTCTAGGTTTGAACTTACCAAGTTTTTCATCAGTCCTTTTGATGAAGCATTCGCTTCCAAACACTCTAAAGTGTTTTATAGTAGGATGCTTACCATACCAAAGTTCATATGGAGTTTGATTGCTATTTATCCCAACATTTGCTTTGTTGATAATAGTCATGACAAAAAATTCAGCTTCACCCCAGAAGGTTGCAGGAGTTCCAGATTACTCAAGCATTGCTCGATCCATTTGTTGAACTGTTCTATTCATTGTTTCCACCATGCCATTTTGCTGAGGAGTTCTTGCGACGAAGAATTTCCTCATTATTCCATGTTGTTCAGAAAAGCCAAAGAATTCATTTGATATAAATCCTCCCCCTCGATCAAATCCGAGACATTTCATTTTTTGATCTGATTCATTTTCAACTAAAGCTTTGAATGCTTTAAAGTTTTCAAATTCTTCATCTTTATGCTTTAGTAGACCTATCCAACACATCCTCGTAATATCATCAATAAATAAAATAAAGTATTCTTCTCCATGAGGTGACTTTTTCCTTGTTAATCCACATAAATCAGTATGGATGAGTTCAAGAGGCTTACTTGATGATACTTCTTTTTCATTAAAGTGAACTCTGGTTTGCTTACTCACTTGACATGGTTTGCATATGGTATTTTCTGGGATGCTGATATCTGGAAGATCACGAACTGCCTTGAGCCTGCATGCTTTTCTTATTTGAGAAAAGCTTAGATGTCACAATCTTCTATGCCATAGCTAGTTTTCATCGGTTTTGCTAGATAGCATTGTTGTTGTCCTCCTTTGAGTATGTATAAGTTGTTTTGAGTTCTTGTTCCTTTGATCATGGTCTTTCCTATATCAAGATCACGAACCACACATCCGTTTGATCGAAACACAACTTCATTTCCTTGATCACACATTTTATTGAGAGTCAACAGGTTATGCTTTAAACCATCTACATACATTACATTTCCAACTGTAACCTTTTCTTTCAAGAAGATTGAACCTTTACCTTTAATGACAGTTGGAGTGTCATTTCCAAATGAGACATTCTTTTCCTTTTCTAAAGCATTATATGAATTAAGTTTCTCTTTATCACCTATCATGTGTTTGGAGCAACTGTTGTCGATGTACCATTTATTTTCTTGTCCTTTTGCATACAGAGCTATGCCACATATTTCTAATTGAGATTCCTTATTTCTCCATAACTTGGGATTTAATGACGTTTTCTCCTTTTGAAATGATGGCCAAAATTTTCTCCTGCATTCAGATTCTTCATGACCAAGGTTGTTAGAAATAAAACATTATACTTTATTTTCAAGAGGATAAAATTTATTATAGGAACTTTTCTTGATTCCTGTTACACTCCTTTGATATCGTGCTTCTCTAGTCATGACAGTTTTTGTAAGCAACACAATGAGAAGCCTTATGCCCAAAGTTATGGCATGAAAAACATTACCCATTAAATAAGTTTTGGAAATCATAGAATATTTTGGCATTGTTTACCTATTGGTTGAAGCTTCTATTGATATTCATCCTTGGAATAAATTGGGTATGATTTACCCGATGAGTAATTTTAGGCCTTTGCTGATGATTAACATACTATTCACTGGGCTTTGCTGCATCAAGGTAGCTTCTGGTGGAGGTTGATGACTTTTGTGATTGAGATGATTCTTCAGTATATCCAAGACCTATCTTTATTCAGAGGAGAACACTAAACTATGATGATTTCATTTAAAGTTTCAAATCCTTTAGCAAATCTAGGATTAAGATATTTTGTCTTCTCAAGTTCGTTTCTTAGACCCACAATTTCACATTCTATATTTTCATTGTGTTTTTCTCTTTCATTGAGTTGGTGTGTCAACGTATCGATGATCATATTCTTTTCTTCTAAACAGATTTTGAGTTTAGTAATTTCTTTAAGAAATTCTTCCTCTTCTAAGGCATCCAAAAAATCATCATTGTCATAAGCCATGAGTAGTCAATAATCTTGTTCAGTTTCATCTTCATCGCTATTGGATAAGCCATCACTATCTTCCTGTGTATAGTAACTCCTTCTATTCACAACCTATTTTGTATTTTCTTTTGTATATTCCTTTCATTTTTCATATTTATCTTTATGATGACATTTGGCAGCATAATGGTCGACTCTACCACAAGCAAAGAATTTGAAAGGTAGCTTACCTCTAAATCTTCTGGAACCCCATTGAAGCTTCTTGACAAAATTTACCTCATCTTCTTCTTTTGAAATTCATTGTGCTCTTCCTTTTCTTTTCCCTTTGCCGATTCTTTAAAAGCGGATTCTCTCATATCTGATGGAACTCCTTTTCTCATTTCAAATGCAATTAGGATTCCATGGAGTTGAGTCACAATAATAGTTTGAAGATTCTGTTTTTCTTCTATGGAAGACACTTTTGACTCAAATTTAGAAGACAAAGATCTCAAGATTTTCCCAACTAAAGTAGCTTCCTTTATCTCCTCACTTAGATTCTTCATACAATTAACAATCTCATCTATACGTGAAAGGTAACTAACAACACTCTCAACACTATGCATCTTAAGAGTTTCATACTAAATTATGAGAGTTTGAAGCTTAGAACATTTTACCTAAGAGTCTCCTTCAAAGCTTTGAGTGATTTTGTCCCATATCTCTTTGGCTATCTTGAGCTGCATGACTTTGACAAATTCTGATTCTGATAGACTTCCCAATAACGTATTGACAACTTTGGCATTGGTTTCATATAAATTCTTACCTGCAGAGTCTATAGGAGTTGCTACTAGAAATTGATATCCTCCTTCCACAATTTCCCAAACATCAGCTCCAAGCGATTGTAGATAGGCTCTGGTTCTTATTTTCCAATATACTAAGTTGCTCCCATTGAATATTGGTGCTTTTATGGATCCCATGACTTCGTGATTATTCATCTTGAAAGATATTCCTTCAAGTGATCAAGCTTCTTCTGAAGGACCTACTATGATACCAATTTTTGGAAATAATACTGAGAATGGGGGGGGGGGGGGGGGGGTGGGATGAATCAGTATTATCGGATCAATAATTTTTCATATCCCAAATAGATTTATATATGCTACTTCTATGAAGTGAACTAGCATGTACATGTTACTGTGATTAGTGAAATCAACGTATACCCATAAAACTTATGATTTAGTTAATTTATCATGTGTTGATCTATAACCAATGCATCAATAACTTATTAAATAGTGCAGTAAAAATAGAATAAATCATCACCCATAAGAAACACACATGAACACAAGGATTTAAGGTGGAAACCCCATGTGGGTGAAATCCACCTATTGATGTCGTCTTTGTCTTCTTTTAATAATAAGAAAATATGTTTACAATCTTGTACTGGTGCAGACTCATACCAGTATGCAGGCACCCACCTGCAGAAGGCTACAACCTTCTCTCGCTTTCCATCTTAGACTGGAAGGGAGATACAAACCCCTAGCTATTTTACTAGCCAATGTGTTTACTAGTATGTAGGTGATGGCGTACAGAGGGCTACGACCTTCTCTCTTCCTCTAGGGACCATGTTTCATAAATTTTTAGATTGGATGCTTCTGGTACACAACAATACACATGAAGGCCTTGTTTAATCAGATTTTCATATTGGACTCATCAAAAACTTTGAAACGTAAACTGTATCAACCAACAATTAGTTAATATGAATAATAAGATCACTGTCACTAGAACACTGTGTTGAACCCAGAAACTTGCATCATCATTCAGAACCAGCTGCGACCTCAAAAATCATGCATCATAATGTATATGCTACTTTACTAAATCCAACATGCATGTATATGCTACTTCCTTTAATCAAACCTGCATATACCTTCAAAACTACTCAAACATAAAACTTCTGAATCAAGTCTGTATCAACCAACAATATACTGAACATCTATAGTCAATTTATAGAGCCTTACACAGGCAGTAGTAGAGATCACCCTTCTCACTTATTCAATCAATCAATCAGATATCAAACTCATTATGCATTCCATTTTACATTTAGATCTAAGAAGACTTCATTGACACACAATAGTAAAAAAATAGTATTGATCAAATATAACGATCATCTCTAAACAACATACTTTTCTTTTGCTTACGCTACTTGGAAGAGACGAACCGACGTGTATATGCAACTTCACCAAATCGAACCAGCGTACATATCTACAAATATTAACTCATAACTCCACTGCTATTATGGACTTTCAACAAACCTAGATCATGACATTCAAAGAATAAAATAGGTGTACCCAATTAAATCTGGCCGAACCAATATCAGATCATTTATTGATAAGTCATTACGGGTCTCATGATCCTGATCCAACATTGAATTCAAGGTGCCCAAAATATTTAAGATCAAATCACCAAAATAGCCCCTACAAAATAAAATATACTTTAGATAGAAGTATTCCTTAGAAACCCTTTTCACTTGCATACCTTGGCCTTATGACCTTCTCCTCCTTATATAGTTTTAGGCTTTTCTCAATACCTCAGACCAAAACAACTTAGGACCCATGGTAGTCTTGGGCAGGATCAAATAGTCGTTACTTTGCTCAATATTGTGGGCTAATACCATGGTATTAACCTTTGGTATTCTCTCCTCTTGAAATTCTTTGATTTTCCAACCTGCACACGCTTTTCCTCTTGCAGGACTATGTGTATACGTATACACACCTTTTGTTCTGTGGACCTGTGTGTATACTCTGTTTTGACTAAGTGGACCTGCATATACATCTTAAACTGCTTTGCACCATCCTTTAGCTTCAACTTCTTTATTCTGATTAGTAGACTTTAGTTCCATCTTCCTGTTCTTCTGTACCAATTCCCTGTTACATCTGAATGGATTTGTTACACTGTGGGTTGCCTTTCAAAACTGAACTGACCTGTGAGTGAGTTTCCATTAAGGACAATGCTTGTATCATAATTCCAACACTATGGATGATGATACATGTTGTTCTTTTTGCTCTTGTAGGGTATGTGTGAAAGTAAGGAGTAGACTTGGTTTCTACCCTTAATTTAGAAATGATCCCTAATGGATCATATGACTAGGTGAAGCTTATGCTGAACTGCATTTCCTTCAAGAGCTTATCTGCTTCTTCCCCTGCTGCCCTACTGTTACAAATGAAAGGGGAAACTTGTGTTTTGATTTTAAAATGGGACTTTTTCTTGGCAGCAACAAAGTGGATTTCATCCATGTTGATCATCTGCTTTATGTACTCTAGAGAAAAAATCCTCATTGGGAGGAATTTGGGCAGCTTGTAATGTGGGAGGTCACATCCAAATATTCTTTTTTCTGTATAGTTCTCGTAGAGGTACCAGTCCCTTGTCTGAACTTGATTTGACAACTGCAACACCCTTTTAATTTCCTCACTGATCCTTGGTTCTATCCTGCTGCTTAAGAGACCTATTTCTTGATGAAAAACATCTCTGTAAACTGTTTATAAGTATACTCCTTATGTTCCTTCATGACTGACTGTTGGTTTCCTTTTTCATCCAGCTTTTGTAAAGCAAGGTTGATGTTGTCCCCCTGAAAGTATAAGAACATGTACACCAACATAGAGGCATACTTGAATACCTCCTCAATGGAAACTTTGATAAGCTACTGATGAATTGACTCTACGAGGAATTGGCTAAAATCAAACACAATGGAGGGTTTAGAATCAACAGAGAAGATGGAAAAAATTAGTATAATGGCCTCATCTACCCATTGATTAGAGTAGTAGCCAAGGAGGTAGGAAACAACTGTAATAATCTGCTTGGCTCTCTCAGGGAAAATGGAGGAGGGATAAGGAGGATTTTTCTTTGCCAATGAAGCATCTTGTGTCAAGAACAACTCAAGAGTTTGGGCTCTCTTGGAAAAGTCTAATTTCTGGTATAGTTCAACCAGTGCTTCATAGGAAAATGGGGTGGCATTCTCTACTGAGGGGGCTTGCATCATCTAATCAATGGCTTGAGGAGTTATGGTAAATAAGGTTTTTCTAGTGGGGGTGACTATGGCTCTTTGGCTTAGCAAGGATGATGCATAACATTTTCTAATAAGATCTAGAGTGTTGTGGGTACGAGGGAAAATGTAATGAGGTAAGTTGTATTCCCACAACTCAATATCATCTAACTGATCTATATACTTGTCTTCGAGCCTAAAATACATCTCAAAGTGGTTAAGTTCATAGAGTGTCTCATGGATTTTGTAGTCTCTATCAGCCATAGTGACATGATGAATATCTATCGAAGGATAGATTAGAGGATTGAAAATTTCCTCTGGTCCTTTATCCTTTGGAGGCATATTGGCTATGGCTAAGAACAAGAGTGAAAATTTGATTGGAGGCTGAATTGACAGACATGAATTAGGTTTTGGAGGCAAGAACATAGGTAATAGGCTGAAAACAGGTTAGCAGAGGGTGTCATTGGTGGGTAGAAATAGTCGAAGTTTTACACCAATAGTACTTGTGACAAATCAATTATCAGTGATAAAGCATGAATTCAGTAACATGTTCTCAAATAGGAAGGAGGTTTATAAAATAGTGTTATTTTTCGATTGAAGGAGGCACGGGTTCGTTGGATTAATGACTAAACAATTAATTGTTTAACAGGTTAATTATGGAGGGAATGAATATTATTTTATGGAGTTAACGGACATATGAGGTGGTAGAAGGTGAATGGCAGGAGTGTGACAGATAAGAAAGTGGTATCAGGATTGAGGGAATCATCTTTTTGGAGGGGGGGAAGAGCGGTTAGTGGTTTCACTCAAGGGGTTCTGAAACAATGTGGCACTGACACGTACGGGAGGGCGCGGTTTGGTAATACTGCCACACTCCCCCCCCACCCCCCACAACCCATGGTAAAGGTTGGATGTGGGGGGGGGGGGGAATATGATTGGGCTATCGGATGTGGAGAATGGGTGGAGATGGAGTGTGATATGGTGGGGGATTAATCGTGAAGTGATAGGAATTCTGGGTGGGGTCAACAATATTAATGTACAACATAATATGGATTACTATGAGAGCTGTAATGACTTAGGGATAAGTGGGTGAAGGGAATTATGAGCGGCGGGGATAATAATTTGGGATTTTATACTTAGGGATAGGATTAATATCAAATAATTTATAAATAAACCTTAGATTAAAGCCTTCAGTCCTTTGCCTTTTGTTCTGCACATGAAAAAAACATTTGATGTTTGTTTGTGGTGTATATAGACTAGAAGCCTGTGCATTTATAAAAACATGAAACGAAGCCTTTCTTTTCTTTTTGCTTCCCTAGCATTTTATTTTCCTTTTGCCTTCTTTATTTAGGGAAGCTAACACCTAACATTTTATTGATATGGATGCCTATAAAACATTAAATTTTCCTAAAATTTTAACTTTTATTTCTTGTGCACCCATATCCTATTTTTTTTTTAATTATTTTGACTAATATGCTAACTTATCAAAACCAAATAATGTTACAACATCGGCTCTAGCTGGGGATTGCTTCACCCTATAGGATGCAGAGAAAAAGAAGGTCTAAGTGCCTTCTCCTCGAGCTATGGAGCCTTTGCTGAAATAGATACTCACTTGCAATTTTTTTCAGAAATTAAATAAACTCTCCTGATATTTATAAATGATAAATGAATTGAAAATCAATACTGAATGTAATGTTTCATGTATCTCCCATTGACTGTCAATGAGGAATACTATCCTTCCAGATTCTATAAGATGAATTTATTGCTCCCTTTGACTTCTGCAATGTTAAATGGACCAAATGAGAGGTTGTCAAATTTCACATGCTTGCCTTTAACTTCTCTCCTTGTATCCCATCTGAGCACTAGGTCACCCTTCTTGAAATTTCTTTCTCTAGCCTTTTTTCATACAATTCTTTCATCTTATTATTGAATTTCCTTAGCTTGTGCTAAATTTCATCCCTGTCTTCATTTAACTCAATAATTTGATTAATCCTTCTTAGGAAATCATCTTTTCTTCATAGGATTCCTAAAGGAATCTCATAATAGGTAAAGCTAACTGAGTAGGAAAATTGCTTCCTTGCCATAAACTAATTGGAAAGGATACTTGCCTGTTAGCCCAAATTGTGTGGATTAGATGGCTATCCCAACTTTTTTTATGGTCTTCAAGAGTCTTCTTAATGACCTTAACTAAGCTCTTGTTGGAGGACTCTGCTAGCGCATTACCTTGTGGGTAGTATGGTGTAGAATGGTGTAAAATGATTGAATACTTTTAATAGAATTCAATCATTTTAACACTACTGAAAGATGCTACATTATCTGTAACAATCTATTGAGGAAAACCAAATTTAATGGCATGCTTTCTTCGAGAAATTTTATCACAACAATATCAGTTACATTTTTAACCGGTATGGATTTTACCCACTTAGTGAAATAGTCTATAGCAGTTAAAATCCATCTGTGTTGATTACTGGAATGTGGATGAACTTCCCCTATAAAGTCCAATCCCCATTGTAGAAAAGGATCATGGACGATACTGGGACCAAAGAAAGTGCTGACAATTTCTGATTTCCTGCAAATAATTGGCATGGTTTGCAACTTCTTACTCTTGCTCCAACTTATTTAAAAAGAGTGGGCCAATAGAAACCCGCTTTTAAAATTTTGTAGGTTATTTCTCTCCAGGCGTAGTGTCCACCACAAAACCCTGCATGGAACTGATCTATAATTCCCTCTGTTTCATTTTCAGTTAAGCACAGAAGAAGGATACTAAGAGGGTCTTTCCGGTATAGATTAGAATTAATAATGTAGTATTTTACTGCTTTAAGCTTTAGGGCTTTTCACTACTTCAAATTAAGATCATATGGACATTGAAAATCTCTAAGAAACTGCACAATATCAAAATATCAATCAGAGAGTAGATATTTCTAATCTATGTGAACAAGAATGGCTTGATCTGACGAAAGGGGTTCTTGTGGATTCTCCACTTATCCAAGAGGAGGAGCTTCTTGTGGATTCTCCCCTGACGACATTTCAGAAACCAGATTAATCCCCAATGCTTTCCAGTTGTATTTAGATAACAATTTGGCTAGGCCTTGGCCTTTTACTAGCTTTGTGGTTTTAATTTCAAGGTCAAATTCAAGGATTTCAGCATTCCACCTCCCTCTTCTTCCATCAGTATTAGGCTAAGTCAAAACAATTTTAACATCATGATTAGGGACATAAGCTATAATGTGTGAATGAAAGATATAGGTTCTAAAGGTTTTGAGGGCTTGAATTAAGGCATATGTTTGTTTTTCAATAATATAATACCTAAGTTCAACATCCCTCATAACTTTGGAAAGGAAGCCTATAGGCTAGTCATCACCATTTGTATTTTTCTGTAAAAGTACAATAGCTAAGGTTGTCTTGGATGCAAAAGAAAGTTTTCTAAAAGGTGAAGAATAATCATGGCTAACTAATGTAGGGGCCTCAAACATGGCCTTTTTGATTTGATCAAAATCATATCTAGCAGGGACCGTCCATTTCACTTTATTATTTTTCTTTAGAATATCTATTATATCTTTAACTATCTGAGCATAATTTGGGATGAACCTTCTGAGAAAATTGATCTTTCCAAGGAAGGTTTGTATCGCTTTCTTATTCCTTGGTAGAGACAGGGTCTGAATAGCTGAAACTCTCTTTGGGTCAATTATAAATCCCTTAATAGAGATTATATGCCCTAGTAATTTCTCCTCTTTTACAACAAATAAGGATTTCTATGGAATGATGGATATGCCAAATTTCCAGCACCTGTCAAAAACCTTGTTCAAGTGTTTTAAATGATTTTCAGCAGAATCAAAGAAAACAATTAAATAATCTAAATAAATGACAACAAATTCAAATGTCTTACCTACAAATGCTAGGTCCATGGCTATCTGGAAAGTGGCTCCGGCATTGGTTAACCCAAATGGCATTCTGGCATACATGAATGTACCCCAAAGTGTGGTGAAGACAGTTTTGTCTTGGTCAACTTGACTTACCATGATATGGTTATAACCATAAAATCCATATAGCATAAAAATCCTATTGCCACCTGAAACTTTCTAAAGTAGATGGTCGATTTTAGGCAATGGATAGTTATCCTTTAAAGATGTTTTGCTCAGATTTCGAAAGTCTACACATAATTTGATCTCACCATTTTTCTTTTTGACAGGAACTAGGTTGGTTAGCCAATTAGAATACCTTAAAGGTACTATGATATGAGCATCAAGCAACTTTTTAAGTTATTTCTCAATGGTTGGAAGTAATATAGGATTGATTCTTCTTAGTTTTCGCTGAAAGGGTTTTTCTTCTGGTTTCAAAGGAATCTTATGTTCAATCAAAGATGTATCATAAGTTTTTAACTCATTATAAGACTAGGCAAAAACATCTTTGTAGTTTTTAAGAAGATTCAAATATTTGGTTTTTACATTTGAAGGTAAGATTGATGACAATTTAATATTTCACACATCATCCACAGTCCCAATATTGCATTCTTCGATTTCTTCTTCAGGTGAGTGAAAAAGGGGATTTTTAGAGACATCATTATTATCAAATATTTTTTCAAATGGGCCTAATCCTTTAGGAATAAAATTATTAGACAATTGGATGATATCATGATCAAGAATTTTAGGACTGAATAAAGTTTCTAGATTTTTTTGATTTATTTCTAGAATATTGTTTTGATCTCCTTCAATTTGCGTATTTGAGAATTCATCAATGACTTGAAGAAAAGATTTTAACTGTTCATCATCTTCAAAAATCTGCCAGCGTTTAAGGTTATCATGAATTGATGGTCGACACTTGAATTGGATTTGGTATTCTAATGATAATGGCTCAGGAATTTTGAAGGAGCTTGCTGAGACAACTAGTGAATCGACATGCATATTTTCATCTATGGGAATAACAATTATGTTAAATCCTTGGCAAAAATTTTCAATCATGTGTCCCAAGCTTAATTTCTATAGGACCTAAGCCTTGGGTGTTTCGTTTGACACAGATGAGATTCAATCATGAGCTTCATCATATTTTCCTTTTGAGTCTCTGTCTCTTCAATATCCTTGGCTAGAGGATCTTCTGTAGCTGGCAGTTTTAACTACTTCCTCAATGCTGCTATGTCCAAATTCTTTTTCTTCACAAGTTCCTTCACAGCATTGATGTTTGATGGATCATAATAGATTTTCATTACCAAGTCCTCCATGGTTTTAATCCTAGTGTCTTTGGCAAGAACAAAGACCTTCTCCATCTTTAGCTGTGATGAGACATTTGCTAAGGTAACCTGCAACTTTGGTAAAGTCATGGAAGTGTCAGTGACAGTTGAAAATATCATTTCCCTAGCCTACTTATACATCTCCATTTTCTCTATGGGATGTATATCCTTTACATCAAACTCAAAGGTTGTCTTCTTGTAGTCTAATTCTACCTTGGGCTGGGGAACTTGTGCTTGGAGGAATTCCATTTGCATATTTCCTTTTTCTGAATCAAAGGTTGACATCAGCCTGTTTTGAGCACCAGAAGTCTGCTTCCAGAACTGGTCATAGGTGTTAATCTTCAAGGCTTCATTTTTGACTTTTATCTCCTTGAAGATGTCCATTATACTCTTCTCTCTGTCCCCTGAAGTAGATGTACATGTCTGCATAATTTGTTGCTGCTCTTGTGAAGTTGTGGAGGTGGTGGGATATTATGTTGTTTGTTCACCCACTAATGAAGAAACAAGTGGCTCATTAGGGGTGATAATGATCTACTGCTTTCAGTCCTTGCTAAGGCTTAGTATGGAACTAAGCTTGGCCTTCTTTCTGTACATTATATCGAATCCCTCACTGAAAATGCCAGTCCCTAAAGGGGACTCTTCCTCTCTACTTCTCTTAGTTATCTTCTCCTACATGGTAGGAGTCTACATTGTGGATGATACTACTTGTTGTTGTTCTTCTTCTTGTAGGGTATTCTCAACCCATTCTAACTAATACTTGTATTTCTCTATCTCTAACCTAGATGTGTGAAAGTAAGGAGTAGACTTTGTTTCTACCCTTAATTTAGAAATGATCCCTAATGGAGCATATGACTAGGTGAAGCTTAGGTTAAATTACATTTCCTTCAAGAGCTTATCTGCTTCTTCCCCTGCTACCTTGCTGTTATAAATGAAAGGGCCAACATGTGTTTTAATTTTAAATTGGGAATTTTTCTTACCAGAAACAAAGTTGATTTCATCCATGTTGATCATCTGCCTTATGTACTCCAGAGAAAAAATCCTCAATGGGAGGAATTTTCGCAACTTATAAGGTGGGAGCTCACATCCAAATATTCTTATTTATGTATAGTTATAGTCCCCTGCCTGAACTTGATATGACATCTGCAACACCTTTTTAATTTCCTCACTGATCCTTGGTTCTATCCTACCACTTAGGAGACCTATTGTTGGATGAACAAACATCTCTGTAAACTATTTATAAGTATACCCCCTTATGTTCCTTCATGACCAGATTAGTCCAAAATATTATTGACTGATGATTTCCTTTTTCATCCATCTTTTGCAAAGTAAGGTTGATGTTGTCCCCATGAAAGTATAAGAACATGTACACCAACACAGAGGCATACTTGAATACCTCCTCAGTGGGAAATTTGATAAGCTGCTGATGAATTTACTCTACAAGAAAGTGGTTGAAATTAAACACAATGGAGCTTTTAGAGTCAAAATATAAGATGGAAAAAAATCCTATAATGGCCTGATCTACCCAATGATCATAGTAGTAGCCAAGGAGGTAGGAAAAAACTGTAATAATTTGCTTGGCTCTCTTAGGGAAAATGGAGGAGGGATAAGGAGGATTTTTCTTTGGTAATGAAGAATCTTGTGTCAATAACATCTCAAGAGTTTGGGATCTCTTAGAAAAGTCTAGTTTCTGGTATAGTTCAACCAATGCTTCATAGGAAAATGGGGTAGAATTCTCTACTGAGGGGGCTTAAATTATCTGATAAATGGCCTGAGCAGTTATGGTAAACATAATTTCTCCAGTGGGGGTGACTATGGCTCTTTGGATTGGCAAGTATGATGCATGAAATTTTCTAATAAAATCTGGAGTGTTGTGGGTATGAGGGAAAATGTAATGAGGTAAGTTGGATTCCCTCAGCTGGATATCATCTGACTTATCTATATACTTTCCTTAGAGCTAGCAATACATCTCGAAGAGGTCAAGTTCAGAGAGTGTCTCATGGATTTTGTAGTCTTTGTCAGCCATAGGAACATGATGAAGATCTATGGGAGGATAGATGAGAGGATTGACAATTTCCTCTGGTCCATTATCCTTTGGAAGCATATTGGCTATGGCTAAGAATAGGAGTGAAATTTGGATTGGAGGCTGATTTGAGAGATAGGAATCAGACTTTGGAGGTGAGAAAAAAGGCAGTAGGTTCAAAATAGGTGAGAAGAGGTTGTCACTGGCAAGTAGAAACAGTCGAAGTTTTAGTCCAGCAATACTTGTAACAAATCAATTATCAGTGATAAAGCATGAATTCAGTAACCTATTCTCAAATGGGATGGAGGTTTATATAAAAGAGTGATTTTTCGATTGAATGAGGCGTGTGTCCATTGGATTAATGGCTAAACAACTAATTGTTTAACGGGTTAATTTTGGAGGGAATGAATATTATTTGATAGAGTTAACAAAAAGATGAGGTGGTAGAAGGTGAATGACGAGAGCACAATGGATAAGAAAGATGTATTGGGAGTGAGGGAATCAAATTTTTAGAGGGGGGAAGAGTGGTTTGTGGTTTCACTTAAAGGGGGTCCAAAATGTTATGGAGCTAAGACGTAGGGGAGGGCACGGTTTGGTATATTGCCCATTTTGGACCCCCCCCCGATGGTAAAGATGGGATGGTGAGGGGGGGCTGAAATATGATGTGGGCCATCAGATGTGGGAAGATGGGCAGAGATGGAGTGTGATATGGCGAGGGATTAATTGTGACGTGACGGGATATCCGGTGGGGTCAGTGGAGATTAATATACTGCACAATATGGATTATTTATAATCTATGAGGGGTGTAATGACTTAGGGATAAGTGGGTGAAGGGAATTATGAGCAGAGGGGATAATAATTTGGGATTTTATACTTAGGTATAATATTAATATCAAATAATTGATAGATAAAACTTAGAGTAAAGCCTTCAGTCCTCTACCTTTTGTTCCAGGCATGAAAAAACATTTGATGTTTGTTTGTGGTGCATTACTAGCAGCCTGTGCATTTATAAAAACATGAAATGAAGCCTGTATTTTCTTTTTGCCTCCCTATCATTTTATTTTCCTTTTTTCCTTCTTTATTTAGGGAAGCTAAAACCTAATATTTTGTTGATATGGATGCCTATAAAACATTAAAATTGCCTAACATTTTGACTTTTCTTTCTTTTGCACCATATCCTAACTTAGCATTTTTTGAATTATTTTGACTAATATGCTAACTTATCAAAACCAAATAATGTTACAACACAGATCATCAGGCCCTACAAGGACCTGTAATACTTTGAATCTAAGAGGGTCAAATGCTTGGGAATGATAAAGGATCTGGCAGTAAACCTGTTTCGGATCCCTATGAAGAGCATGGTAATGGGCATAATAGTGGCGGACATTGCCCCTCCATTCGGCATGATCCTATCTACATCTTGGGGTTCCAATGTGGGGGGTCATATAAAATTAGGTTTGACTTATGCCATTATTCCCACTTTTGGAGGCGAGCAAAGGAGGTTTGTACAGAGAGTCTAGGTTTGTAAAAACTATGACCCCAGCTAAAGGCTTAGAAAACTCCCTAGTGCATGGGAAAGAAAGTGACCTCTCCTGCCTATTCCTAAAAGAAGATGACACCATCTTAGAGGAAACATTAGTACACCTAAAAAGGTAGTTAGAACACCAACACACAAATGAAAATAAAGTATGGAAATTATACTTTGACAGAGCAAACTCAAAAGAAGGAAATGGAGCTGGGGTATTATTGGTATCTCCGGAGGGCAGCCTAATATCGCTCTCATTCAAGTTGGAGTGGAAACCAACAATGTGGTGGAGTATGAAGAATTTCTCCTTGGGTTACAAATGGTGAAGAATATGAATATTGAATGCCTAACGGTTTATGGAGACTCTGAGTTGGTTGTAAGGTAGATCAGAAATCAATGCGAGCCTTCAGGCCAAACACCCTAGACTGAGGACTTACCGGAATGAAGTGTGGGATCTAATTGATAATTTATTCTTGGCCTTTAATATTCAATTTATTCCCAAGGAAGGAAACAAAATGGTTGATTCCCTTTCTGTAGTTGCAAGCAGTTTCAGGACCCCTCAAAATTTTCTCCTCAGGTATGAGGAAGAAGCCAAATATAGACCCTCAATACCTAATAATGTCAAGCACTGGTAGGTATTCGAGGATGAAGAGTAGGTGAAACAATTCATAGAAGTCATTGAGGAGTTTGCCAACTTCACCATCAATCAAGAAGAAGAATCAAATCAAGAAGCCACTTCGTGGAAAGACACAGTGGCTAGGTGCAAAATTTTGCAATGGAAAGGGAAAACCATCCCACATGGACTAGTCCCACTGGAAAGGCTTTTTAATAAGGAGGACATAGCCTCCAAACCAATAGCTCTGGAGATAGATGATCAAGTAGAATACTGTAATATTCGCTCAGAGGAGGAACCCCAGATGATCAGGCTATCAAAAGGAATCCCCTTGCAATATGTAGAAAGGTATTTAAATCTATTCAAAATCTACAAGGATGTTTTTCCTTTGGCTTATGAGGATTTGAAAGCATTTGATACTAACGTCAATCAACATAAGATTTCTTTGAAGAGTTGAATAAATCCATGCAAGCAGAAACTCAGGTAGATAAATTGACTCTTACACCCCTCCGTTGAAAAATAAGTGAGAAAGATGCTACAAGAAAAGCTCATAGTTCCTTTAAGGTACTCCAAGTGGGTGGCCAACTTAGTCCCTGCCTCGAAAAAGAATGAAGAAACAAAGCTATGTGTAGATTTTCTGAATTTAAATAGGGCATCGTTGAAAGACAACTACCTGCTGCCTAAGATGGATGATATATGGAAAAAGGTGGTTGGCGCAGTTAGAATGTCCATGATGGATGGGTTCTCTGGTTACAACCAAGTAGAATTCCACCTTGATGATCAGAAGAAGACTGCTTTCCCCACCCCGTGGGAAACATTCATGTACACTTGCATGCCTTTCAGTATTATTAATGAAGGGGCCACATTTCAGAGAGCCATGGACATAGCTTTCGTAGGGGAGCAAGAAAAATTAATGGTGGTTTATTTAGATGATATCATAGTATTTTCTAAGACTGATGAAGAACACCTCCTCCACTTGAAGCTCGCCTTTGAAAAATGCAAGAGGTACGGTCTTTCTTTGAATCCTAAGAAAGCTCAGTTTGACTTGAGTGAGGGGAAGTTACTAGCACACATAGTAGTGCAGGACGGTGTGAAGATTGATCCTAAAAGAGTCAAAGCCATCAGTCATATTCCTTTTCCCAGGAATAAGAAAGAGGTTCAAGATTTGTTGGGGAGAATAAATTTCTTGAGGAGGTTCATACCCAACTATCCAAAAATAGTCAAGGTTATTACATACATGCTTAAGAAGGAAAATGAAGTCAGGTAGAGCCATGCCCCTAGAGATTATTTCATTAGAATTAAGGAAGCTTTGGCTGAAGCCCCGGTACTAGTCAGCCCCGAATATTCAGTGCCTTTCTATATATTTTCCTTTGCTTCTCCACATACTATTTTCGTAGTGATGCTACAGAAAAATAAATATGGTTATGAACAACCCATCACCTTCTTCATCCAAGTCCTGAGGGATGCTGATATGAAATATAACATCTTGGAGAAACAAGCCTATGCACTAGTCAAGGATTTGAAGGTATTTCGTATGTATGTGTTACAATTGGAAATCACAACATTTATCCCAATGACAACAGTCAATGACATCCTGGTGCAAGGAGACAACAAAGGAAAAAGGGGTAGGTGGATAGAAAAAATACAAGAATATGAGCTGGACATAACGCCTACTCAACTCATAAAAGTCAGGAGTTGGCCAAGGTTTTATCTGAATCAAATTGCCAAGCTTTAGGGGTAAACATGACAATAGAGGAAGGCATACCAGAGGATCATTAGAGCAGGATTAAAACATCCAAGCAGAAGATTTAT
The DNA here is from genome assembly GCA_000404065.3 of Pinus taeda. NCBI lineage: Eukaryota > Viridiplantae > Streptophyta > Pinopsida > Pinales > Pinaceae > Pinus > Pinus taeda. The sequence continues at coordinate 63,502 of APFE030640464.1, forward strand.
GCTAAATATAAGAGATCACCCAAGTATAAGAACATTGTTCATTATCCGTTATCACTGAGGTACCCGATGGGGCTGGATAAATCCAAATACCAAACTATGAGATTGCAAGTGAAAAAATATATCATATCCAATGGTCTGTTCTACAAGAAGGACCCGGTGGGGGTATTTATATTATGTTTGGGGGAGGGTGAAGCCAATAAAGTGACTGAGTATTTTCAGGGAGGATTTTGTGGAGGTCATTACAGTTGGAAGACCACAACACATAAAATCCTCAAGGTAGGATTATACTAGCCTACATTGTTTGGCAATGTTCATTCCCAGGTCAAGTCGTGCTTAAAGTGCCAAGTGTTTGCTGAGAGGCAAAATCTTTCTCCTATCCCCCAGATTCTAGTACATGTGGAACAACCTTTCAGACAACGGGGACTAGATTTCGTAGGAGAAATAAACACACCATCCAGTGGCCAACACAAGTGGATATTGATGGACACAGATTATTTCACCAAGTGGGTAGAGGTCATCCAAGCCAAAAATATTACGCACTTAGTGGTAATCAAATTTATGGAGGATAACATACTATATCGCATTGGTTGTCCCTTCAAAATTATCATTGATAATTCTCAGGTCTTCAAATATGCCAAGTTCATCAGCTTCTACCAGAAATTCAATATCATCATTGAGCACTCCACTACCTACTATCCTCAAGGTAATGTCTTTACTGAGTCCTCAAACAAAAATGTGGTGAGGGTGTTGAAGAAGACTATTGCCAAGAATCAGAGGAACTGGGACTTCCAACTGAAGTTTTCCCTATGGGCCAACTGGGTAACTCCTAAACGATCCATGGTTAAATCATCTTTTGAGCTAGTTTATGGTAAGGCTGCAATCTTCTCGATCCAATTAGCGATGTCGATAGTGAAGTTACTACAAGAAGTTGAGGAAGAGCCAAGTGCCTTGACACAAAGGATAAATCAGTTGGTTGAGCTTCACGAAAACAAAAAACAGGTGGGGCAAAATTGTCAAATTATCAAAAAAAGATGAAATCCATGTTTAACAAGAAGGCCAAGGATCAACCTCTTCAACCAAGAGATTTAGTTCTCTGCTAGGACGTCTGATGGGAATACAAAGGAAAACATGGAAAATTTGATTTGTTATGGTTCATCCCATTCAATATTGTAGAAGAAAGAGGAAATAACACGTGCATGCTTGAAAATATGGATGATGAATTTATGGAGCTGTCGGTAAATGGTCAGTTCTTCAAGCTCTATTTCCAAAACTAGAGGTACCTGTCTTGCACTCATTGTAAATATAGATGTGTGTATTGTAATTGTTATATGAAATTTTCAATTTATGTTGAAAAGTCCATTTTCATAGAATTATCGCTTGTTTAGAAATGAATCCATGCACAATGGAAGGAATGCTACTGGTCTGCAGGTTCTCAACACCTTGCCAACAAGGCACTGTCCCTAGTTGGAGCCAATGTTGTCACTCACTACATTATGAGCCTTCAATTCATCAAATTTGTTGAAGATCAATGAAGTATGAAGCCACAAGAGCACTCCAAACCAAATTTGAACCTCTCCATTACATAGTTCTCGGAACAAGATTTCCAATGGTAGGTGGAAGTCCAAAATGGACTCCTGGATCGAAAGTTAAAGCATATTGAAGATACCCTTTCAAAGCGAGAAAACAAAGAAAAATGACTAAGAGTCAGGCATATCATAAATCAAAAGTCAGCGATTGGGGGCCCATGGCACATAGCATAGTAGTGGTTCACGGTGTAGAGTGCCGATATCGCATATTGGCGATTGTAGGTGCAAAGGGGTGCACACAAGCACTTGGTCATGAAAATCATTGAAAATTGGGCTTTAGTGTTAAAAGCGCTGGGAGGGGCTGATTTTATTTAACGAAGAAATTTAATGAAAAAGCAAGGGAAAATGGGCCATTTTCTCTCTCCTATAGGGGGGCCACGTGGAAGAATCATATTGGTCCTAAGAATTCACTGGGTAGCTGACATCAGCATGATGTGGCCGTAAAGAGATGACATCACAGTATGGAGGACACATGGCATGTTGATCTGGAATTTTCAAGGGCCCTATGGGGGCGTATCTAGGTGACACGTGTCACTACTAAGGAATTACCATGTGGCACTCATGACATCATCAATCCCGCAATTGGTGATCACACAAAGCAAAGGATCCTCCTCCACCGAGGTCCTTCCCAACCAGTGGTTGCAATATGCTGGAACTCCTCGGACGCGATATTTTATACAATGGATTTAAAGGGCTGTCGGGTTCATCCATTTCAAAGGCCACATGCTCATTCAACACCCCCCCATCTCTAGACAACCTAGATTGACCTTGCCTAGATCAATGACTCCTACGCCTTTTTGACCACCCTCTCCATGTTTTCCTTTATCATCGAGGAGGAGGGTCCGAAAAGTAGTTTTCCCATCGGGCCCATCTACTACATGTACCTCTCATATCATTTTGCACCCCCCCTCACTTACCACTTACCACTCATGCCCCCCTCCGGAAACCACTCGTCCTCAACACTCTATCCCTCAATACGATTGCAATATCCTGGGTGAGCCCGATCTCACAAATCAACGATTGCAAGTGTCCAGGGGAAATGCCAAAGTTAAAGTGTTATAAATCGCCGGTAGGGGGGATTCTAGGTAACAAAGGAAAAATTCCCCAGACAAGAGTCTAAAGGAACTAGTGCCTTAGGGCTAAGCACCTAGTTCTAGATCCCGGTCATATGAAGATAATTACAGAAGGGGGATGAAGTAAAGGGGATTATAGGGGATTAGAACTTGCCTATTTCATAATGCTTTAGTGATAAGGGTCAACACTAGAAAGTCCTACATATTACGCCATAAGTGCATGACTCGGTGTATGAGGGCGCTGATAGTGTTTTGTAGAACTTTAAAGGTGCGGTGGCACGGTAGCTATGGAATTTAAGAAGGGAGATAGATCATTCAAGCTCGACATGGGATGATCTAGAAAGGCCCTTTGTGACATGGAACTAGGGTCAATGTTGACAGAGAAAAGCAAGGACTTAGTATCTTGGGAACAGTTGATTACTCAACATGGTGTCCCATATAGAGAGAATGTGAAGTACCACCCAAGGGTCCTCTGCTCCAGTACTATGACATGAAATTGATAGTGCCCACTCCTAGACTTAAATGAGGAATGGTTCAAGTAGTAAAGGAAAAAATGATGGGAGTTGGCTAAGTAGCACAGGAGGCCATACCATGAGAAAACTACAACCTGAAGCAGAAGTGATCACAAGGATGGGCATGAAGATATTTTGTTAACGTTGTTCATCTGATTGATTGACTGATTTTTTATCCTGTAAGGTGCCGACCTTTAATGAGGAAATTAATATTTTGTAATGCTTTTGGGCCATAGATCCATCCCTAGCTGAGAAAACTAGTCAACCTAACAACTGAGACTCGGTCGAAGTTATTTTTATGGAATGAATGTTCAATGCTTCCCCTCTCCAGATAAATAGGAGGAGGCAACACTTCACAAAGGTTCAGAAATTCTAAAGAAAAAGCTACATGTTATTTTCAGACTGTATAACTTTATATTACAGATCTTCTAGAATATCAAGTAAATGGTGGTGATTCCCCCTTCGAGTATTATAGTATGTTATCCCTTTGTTAAAACCCATTTTGTTCTTGTTTCTTCTCTGAATTCACGCAATCATAGATGTTAGAAATATTTCATAATTCCTTACAGATTCACTTGCATTTTTTTTTTAATACATGTTCCTGTATGAATTGCTAAAATTATATCTTTAAAACTGCGCTACATGAATCATAGCATTCAATCCCTCTTTTATACATTATTTCTACATGTAACTCAAATAAGTGTAGAAATCCTTAATGCTTCAAGCTCTATGTGTTGAAGGTAGAATTATTGATGCTTTAAGCTCTATGTGATGAGTTTCTCTTTCTTCTTGTCCTCTCTCATTTCTCTATAATAGCTTATTAAATTGTAAGTCCTTGAACTACTCGGCCTCCGTTGTTTTATGCATATATTTATGCAATTTGTACATGTGAAGAAATACCAGAAATTCATGTCTTACTCCTTTAGATGAATGAACCAACCCATTCCATTTTATATAGAGATATAGAATATATGTGAGGTCTCCACTCTATTGAGAATCATTGGAGACACTCAAAATCTAGATGTGCCCAAGCATTGGTCTTGTAAGCAATCCAAGGCTGTCTCTGGGAGTGACAACAAAACCAAATCATGAGAAAATAACTCAATTATGATAGGATCATTTAATGATGTCTATGACTATGGCCACCCAATTCAAGGATTGATGACACACAATTGTGGGAAATGATTTAAAGTTGATTCACATGCATATTATAGGTGACAAATTATGTCAATTCATGGGGTAATTTAGGAAAATATCACTTAGGAATCAACCCAAAATTGTCATCATTATAGGAGATTGAGTGATACAGATTTAAAAAGGAACACAACACATTGCAAAGATAACCATAATTACAGAGATGCAGTGGAAATAATACTTCATTTCATTAATTAAAATACTGAAATATGCTTACAAACAAAAATTGAAATAAACCAGCTAGGGCGATGGTAGCTTATCTCTGAGAAGAGATGTGGTGGCTACATGCCTTGAACTATGTTACAATGAGGCTCGAAGGCTTATTTATTGTTGAGAAACAATTTAAAACCCTAAACATCTAAAAACCTAACCCTAGAAGATGAAACACCAAATTGTGGGCCCTGTTTAGGTTAAATTGGTACATCAACGTCCCAGGGTCGTAACTTTGGCATACAATCACTGTTTAACGCACACAATAGCTCGTTAGAAAGATATATCTGAGGAATACAACTTTGGGAATAGAAACATGCATCCATGGCCCCATGTTGCTACCAAATTTCCGAAAAAATGTCGTTTAGGGCCTCAAAATGGTTCTAGAAGTTCAGGACCCAAAAAGCTATTAAAAATAGTAAATTGTGCTACAATTAAGGAAAATGAAAAACTGAAAGAGAGAGTTGTTGGGGTCCAAGTGGGATAGGTAGGTGGCCACCAACATCCACCTAGATAATTCCTCCTCTATAGGAAGCAATGGTCCCCATTGCGTTGAGTTCCTCCATTTGCTGAACTTGGTCCCTGGTGAGTTGTTATGCAATCTCTGATGTGTCCAATAATGGTGGGAAGCATGGTAGAGGGTGGTCCACATTGAACACTCGGTGCAAGTGAAGGAATGGGGGAATGCTTTGCTCCAAAACATTATTCCCCATAACCTTGGTACTGGTGTAAGGACCATGTCGCTTCTTGTACTTGTCATTTTTAAGAATGGAGCAGTGATATATTGGCCCATTGGGTAGAGGTGCTCTAGGAGTCAGATCGAATGAATGCTTGACCTAAAAATGCAATGGTGTCCCTGTGGGTGAGGAGAAGATTCTCTTGCCTGCTTTCATGACAGTATCCATCTATTGTTACTGCAGAGAGGAACCCTTCATGGGAGTCATGGATGTGGCAACGATCTTCCCCTTACTTTGGGAGCGAACTAGACAGAAAATGAATTTCCTAGTTTGGGAGATGAGCTTGGTGCATTTCTTAGCAAAGATAAAAAAAAGTGATAGTAGGTGGGGCTATCTCCGGTATCCTGCATAATGAATTAACCAAAGAAATAATGATAGCGTGAAGCCTTGACTCATACACAACATTTCACCTCCACAAGTATGGCTAGCCTAATAATACATCACAAACATCAAGAGGTGCAAAATCCTACAATACCTCATCTGTAAAGCTCTTGACGCTATAGGGAAGGTGACACTACTGGCGGACTTGGAGATCTCGTCCTTGGTGAAGCCACCTGATACTATATGGCTGGGGTGTGGTGTAGTCGGTAGGCCCAGCTGCTTCATGACCTCTACTAAAATGAGGTTCTTTTGGCTACCACTGTCGACAATGAACTATAGCAGTAAACCCTTCACCCACTTTTATGAGTGGAAAAGACGCTCCCCCTCCTCTGGATCTTTGGGCTCATTCTTCTAGATCTTGGCGGTGGCAATAGTGGCGTTGGGCTCCACGTCAATGATCTTCTTCCATTTTCCATTCCCCTTGTCGGGTTCTAACTCAAGGTCAGAACATGCATCTAATTATAAAGCCTTCAAATCAGACACCAACAACTGCTTGGTTTGACACTCACTTGTGTTGTGAGTGGGGCTCTTATGGAACTCACACCACTTTCCTGTGTCCTTCTTTGACTTTGTGGTGTTGTTATTTTCTTGTATCTTTGACAAGTTGTCTTGGGTTGCCCCGTCTTGGCTTGTCCTTGGTTCTGTGATTTGGGGAAGCGTTTCCCTTGCTTCAGATTCACAGATCCAAAGTCTCTCTTCTTCTATTTAAACTTTTGCTCAATTTTGACAGCATATCGGTACGCTGTGTCGAGTGAGGAGATGTTTAGGAACTCCATCTCTTCCTAGATGTACTTGTGTCAGTAGCCGTGGTATTTGAGTACCAAATGTAGCTCAGAATCCTTGATACACAAATGTGTGTGAAGGGTATGAAATTTTTTTGTGAACTCCAGCACATCTTGGTCCCTTCCCTACCACAACATGGTCCACTTTATGTATTTGTCCTCATAGATTTTGATAGGGTAGTATTTCTCCTTGATGGCATCCCGAAAGGAATTCCAAGTGGGTGTGACTGAAAATAGTGAGCCTATACTTTTATCCTTCTGCTTGCAGTAGGTTTCCCACCAGTCCTTGACGTGCGGGGCTGCTTTGAGAAGAGTGAAAATAATATTTTCTTGACTGGAAAAAGCATGAACAGAAAAATACCCATCTAGTAGATTTAACCATTTATCTAAAACATCTGCGTCTATTTTACCCTTGAAGATGGGGATTTCAAATTTTACTTGTACCTTAAAGGATGTGGCATTTCCAGAGTAGCTATTGGAAGCCGATGCATCGCCTTTGGGTAGTCGCTGAAGGATCTAGGAAAAGTTGTCCATCATCGCATTCCTTTATCGCTCGAGGGCCTCTTTGAGCAAGATTTTGATAGGATCTCCTACCCCCTCATTTTTATTTTCATCTGCCATGGGAGGCCGTCAGGATTTGCGAGGCTGGTCTTGCTAAGGTTAGACTAGTTCAAGCCCTAACTCATATCTCGACCTCGTTGGGGACATGCAAAGAAAAACAGAGAAAGAGCAAACCGATCTGATACCACTGATCTAGATTTAAACATGAATGTAACACATTACAAATATAACCATAATTACAAATATGTAGTGGAAATAATACTTCATTTCATTAATGTAAAATACTGAAGTATTCTTATAAATAGAAATGGAAATAAACCAGCTAGGGTGATGGTAGTTTATCTTTGAGAAGAGATGTGGCACTCCTAAGGGGGGAGGAATGATCCAAGTGGATGTTGGTGGCCACCCACCTATCCCACTTGGACCCCCACAACTATCTCTTTTAGTTTTTCACTTTCCTTAATTGTAGAACAATTTACTACTTTTGGCAGCTTTTTCGGGTCCTGAACTTCTGAAGCTGTTTTAAGGCCCTAAACGTCGTTTTTGGGAAATCTGGGAGCAACATGGGTTCATGGAACCATGTTTCTCTTTCCAAAATTGTACTCCTCAGATCTTTATAATGAGCTATTGTGCACATCAAACGAAGATCATATGCCAAAGTTACGACCCTGGGAAGTTGATGCACCAATTTACCCGAAATGAGGCCCAAAGTTTGGCCTTTCATCTTCTAGGGTTAGGGATGTTCAAGGTTTTCCACTATTTTTCAACAATAAATAGGCCTTCAAGCCTCATTGTAACACAATTCAGAGACATGTAGCCTCCACATCTCTTCTCATAGATAAGCTACCATCACCCTAGTTAGTTTATTTCCATTTCTATTTGTAAGCATATTTCAGTATTTTACATTAATAAAATGAATTATTATTTTTGTTGCATCTTTGTAATTATGGCTATCTTTGTAATGTGTTGCATTCCTGTTTAAATCCAGATCATCGAGTGGAATCATAAGTGTTTATTAACATAAGTAAAATAGGATTGAACACTTCATAGGTTATCATGAGTAGCGTAACATATGGTAATGTAAATAGGAAAAAAGATATGAAAAATGTATCACCTAGTCATATATCAAGGAATTTGAAATGAGGACCAATTAGGTATATAGAGTATGGAATTGAGAACACAGAATAGGGAAGTAGAATGGAATAGGATAACAAGTATAAGAGGGTTGTATATATATAAAAATAAATTCCTTTGTTTTTAATAAAAAAAGAATGGATTAGAAGACACTTTTACCTCAAGAATAATTCAGTCATCAATACCTTTCTATACCCGATCTTAGTATTGAAAATGTGAACAAAGAATTGTTGAACAACTGTGTTTACATTCAAGAAAATGACCTACAAGTCCTCTTGTACCTCTTGTTCTATTCTTATACCAACATAGACATCTGAAAACTTCTTTGAACTCTGAAGTGCTACAAAGGGTTGTCATAGGCTAAAATCAACTGAAAATCCAAAGACAACAATCTAAAATTGAAAATTACTGTTTCTAGAAATAATATGATCATGATGCCTCAATGAAAATAACTATCGTGGAAATAATAAGTAGGGAGGTGGATAAAAAATGACAATGTTATGTCTCAATCTCTATAGCAAGAAAGAGATTTGGCCCCTTGACATGAGGCCTATCAAGAGAACCAAAGAGAGCCTTCTCTTTTCGAAACAATCAACTTTTCATTGCTTCCCAACATACCATTCCCATTTTATTCACACATTTTTGAAGATTACAACTGTTGTCAAAACCATGAGCCGACAATCTTCATAGTGACCCAATCATTACATAATTTCATCTATATGATTTTTTTTATTGAAGTCAAACATAGAGGGAAATCATTGGATTACCAACCAATGATGGAAGTTGTTAACCAATGGAAGACCACTCACAATTGATGTTACTAAGTGTCAAGGTTCCCTAGTACATCTTTGTAGGGATGAATGGATGAGATGAAGTCGATTCTCTTGTAAGATCTAATAAATAGGTATTAGTAAGGAATCCTCAATATCATCGGCAAATCCTCCATCATTCAACATGAGAACAATAATAATAATTTGATATTATAGAAGATGGTTAGCAACATTATGCAAAATTAATTGTGGGTTGACTCGCCATCAAGCTTGGTTTCAAGCAAGCCCATGTCTCTCTACATCAAAAGGATAATTTTCATAACCAAATTAGTTATTTCTCTCTACTTATACACAAACATAATTTTTATTATGAGTATATTTATATACATATATTAGGAATTAGAAATAAAACTTAAGTAGAGGTGGAAGGGGGAGTTGATGAATCCCTGCTCACTACCTCCATTTCTAACCACTGCACAATATCTTGGATAATTTGTTCCTTGGAGATGGGCTTGCAATACAATCTCAATCATGACCACTAACCACATATGAAGCCTACTCATCCTCAATTTTAATCTCACTAAGCCATTATTAAGGATGGTCTCAACCTCGCAAGGTCCCATCAACCGTATAGTGATATTTTCTTTAAAGTTCTTAAATTTGGAGTTAAAGAGAAAGACCTAATCAAAGAACTTGATGTGCTTCTTTATAATAAACTTATCATGCCTTCTAGATTGTTTCCCTTGAACAAGAATGGTGCATTAGATTCCATCCTATTGATATCATGCATATCATTTAGTTGAGTAATTATCTACTTTTGAGCATTTGACAAGTTTATACCCAATTTCATGGTTGTCCTAAAGGTCTTTACTTGGAATCTAATGGGAAGGAGAACCCATTTTCGATATACCAAATCGTAAGGGGTGAATCTTGTAGTAGTCCTTCTTACAATCTTATGAGCCTTGTATGCACCTAAATCTACCTCAAGCTAAGAAAGGCAGGTCTAGGGTAACATCAAACCACGCTTAACCTAGTCGTCAGCCCTACCAGGTCGGGAGAGGGCTCTCTCTTTGTCAATATCAATGCAAATTTATCAATAAAGGCTTGATAGGATTGATATAAAAAACTAATTTTAGACTAGGTATGCTTGCTCAAAGGAATTTGATTGAATTTAATGGCTGGTTTGTTGGATTAGATTGGAAGATAGCTTTGGGTCCGGGAAATGAACACAGATTTGCAGAGGTTTTTGTGGGGCGAGGTAGGAAAGTGTTTAGCACTTTAAAATGAGTGTAATGGAAAGTCTAAAGACTGGTGAGGAGTTGGAGAGGGCATGCAAGTGTCATGAGTCCTCTTCAAACAGTAGAAAAGATGTAAAACTAAATAAACCCTAAGGTAGAGCACTAAAAAACCAATGAATTCCACCTTTAAACTTGATTCATTTAGTTATGCTGAAAGAGAGAGATGATGGCACACATAAACATAAGATCAACTGAATTACAGAGAAGAAAACAATGCTAATTCACATTACCACAAGAATCCCACAAAATGCTGCAAAACCCTGGTTTATTTCCTTGCTAAATTGCATAAGTGATGTACAATAGTGTTCAATGCATCCACAAGAGTCCAACCTTGAAAAATGACTAAGAAAGTAGAATATATAGGCATCAAACCACCTATGCTAACTATTAGGGGTCAAATCCATGAGTCTAGGAGCTGTTTGAACAAGATCTAAACTAGAAACTGAAAAATAGGTAGTAGAACAACTTGCCTCTAAAACTATGGAAACTGATTCATTCAGTTCAAAAACTACCTATACATGATGTATCTACCTCCTTGAGTAAATTTTTATCATTTTTAAATCAAAGAACATCAATTTACATCAATTTACATCATGAGTTTAACCATGAGAGAGAAAAAGTCAAACTGAGAAAAAACTAGGCGAAAATTTTCAGTTTTGAGCAAAATTGGCAAAACATTTCTCTATACGTAGCGCCATTTTTTCTGTGCATAGTGCTTTTTCCAAGCTGAATTTTGAGGACTTACCCTTCACCAAATTTTCTCCAATATAGCTTGTTATAAATTTCTGTCTGTCTACTTTCTAGGGCAAGTGGAAGTTTTGAATTTGGTGTCCATTTGACCCTCCACAAATGCAATCTCCCAAGACTTCTTTCTGTGTGGCAAAAAAGTGGCAGAAAGGGTATTTTTGAGGTGTTTTTCGCCCTTTTGGAGGTCCAAAACTTGTCAAAACTTTCCAGCCATTTCTGAGAATGCATATTTTGTCATGTTGATTCCAAATATGCAAGCCATTTTACAAGAAGGTGCCCCCATCAAAAGTGTAGCGCCGGTGGCGCTACGCACCTGTCAGAAAAAACTTGTTTTTTGCCTCAAAAATTCAAAAATGACAAAAACTTCACCAAATTTCTTGAAATTTGGCATGAGTGATCTTTTTTAGGTGCTATGCTGGGCCAATGATGCTTCAGCCAAGATCTTGAGCTTATTTTGCTCTTTTTTTCTCCTCAAATCTCTCTTTAACTTGGCTTTTAGGCTTCTTATCCTTGTCTTGCAAATTTTGTTTCGGGCCAAATAGTGATAAGCCATGTGGTGCAACATTTTCTTGTCCTTGTTAGCCTTGTCCAACAGATTTTTCAAATGAATGTTTGCACTCTCTAACCATGATTCTCGGTCAACCTCAATTTCTTGCTCTAGTGAAGTTAGCTTGACTTTCCTTCTTTTTGCCAATTGTAAGTTTTCCCTTATGTTTTGCAGCTCCATGATTGTTTGTTTGTCCTCTAGTTGCTTGTTCTGTTGCTCAATGTAATTAATGATCCATTTAGCCCTCTCAATGTTAAGTGATAGGCTTTGGATCTCAGCTTCCTGATCGTTGATGATCTCATCCTTGAGTGAGCCCAAATCAGTGTCTTCTTTCTCAATCAAAATGAAATCCTTGTCTTGGCCTTCAAAAGGTCTTTCGTCATGCAATGGTTTCTTTCCTCTATTATGTACCTGCTCTGCTGAAGAAGAGGGCAAAGCCCCTTTCACCCCAGGTGAAGATAACATTTTCCCTTTATCCGGCGAAGAGAACGAAACCCCTCCCACCCCTGGTGGAGATAATACTCGTTTGGCAGCTGCAAATAGTCTCCTTGTGCCTTTCTCATAAGTGAAAAATACTGACACACCTATAGGTTGAGTCTCATGAACATTTAGCTGGTTTGAAGGCCCTCCTTCCTCATGAAGCACCCATGGAGTCACCTGAGGGCTTTTGAATACCTCATGTGCAATGAAAGTATCCCATGAAATATTAAGCAATCTTAGCTAATGCAAAACAACAATATTAATCAATGAAAAATGGTAAATGCTACTGAACAGCTGAGGAAGAGGTTTCCTTTGCACATATGTAGCCATCTTCTCAATATTTCTGCATATGAAATAGGGGAGTTTCATCATCCTCACTCTAGTGAAGTGCATCAGCAATCTAGCATGGTAAGTATAAAAATGAGAAAACCTCCCTTCATAGGTGAAATATTTGATAATGAGCTTCATAAGTGGAGCATAAGTATCTTGTAGGTATCTAAAAGGAAAGACCCTACTAATTTGTCTTTGATAACTAGCCTTGATGTAAGGATCATAAAGCTCTCTGCCCACATGCTACCCCTTATTCCACTGTTCTCCCACATTTGGAGTGCCTGTTGTTGCTGCTATGGTTTCAGGTGTCAAAGTGAAAGAAACACCAGCTAGGTTCACCTAGCCATTGTGAAGATAAAGAACAAATAAACTAGCAAGCTCATGGTTATATTTCACCCTCTCCACCATCCCACAAAACTAGAAACAAGATTGATGTTTAAAACATGTTACTACAAGAGGGTAAGTTAGTAAATCTGTGAGAGTGGTGGACTCCTCTCGGATGTGTTTTCCTCCTTTATGTGGTTTTCTTGGTGCATGAACCTCTTGGGAAGAATCACTGATAGTTTCATCATCCTTCTCATATGTTGAATCTATTTCCATTCTTCCAAATGTGGATTGAAGAATGATGAGTATGAAGAGATTTTATCAAACATAGGAAGACTCTTGTTTTTCTTTTGGGGATAAAAGGGATTGACTAATAGTAGCACTGTGAATGAGGGTTTTGATGATGGCAATAGAGTTTTAGGGAATGATAGGGTTTGAGAAATGGGAATTAGGGTTTTGAGAATGATAGGAATTATGTATGGAGCTTAGGGTTTAGTGATAGGGAGTAAGGTGAGTATCAATGGGAGGGGAAAAGAGGAAGGGATTTAGGGAAACTAGGTGCAGGGGAATGGAATATAGGAAAATAATCACAAGGGAGTGAAAACAACAAAAATAACAAAAACCTAGACAAGCTTGGCAAGACAACTTCAAGAGTAGCTAGGGTTTCATTTTTCAATATTCAAATCACCACAATGGATGCAAAAATCCTCTTGCTAGGCCAGATGAGAGGGTGTACTTACTTGCCAAGAGGTTATTTGTGCATTTTGGGGCAGAGGAGGGTGATAAAATTGGTTTTGAAGCTCCAACAACAGATGCGTTGTGCCAACACCCAGGTGCATAGCTCACTTTCTGTGCGTAGCACCCATTCAATTTCCTTTGTAAAACCTATGCCAGATGCATAGTGCCAGGCAGGTGCGTAGTGCCAGTGCCTAGATGCGTAACGCCACCAAATTTTCGTGATTTTTGCCTGATTTTTCCTCTTTCTCGCACAAACCCGATTTTTTTTCTCCAAGATAGGGTTTTGAGGAAAAAATCACTTATTGAGCATAGTATCATTAAAATTTTGATCTTGAGACCTTATTTGACCTCCTCATGTGCCTGTTGACTCTTATTGAGCTTTTGCATGACTATGGTGACAAATCCTAGACCTAATGAAACCAAAAACCCTAAAAATGGCTTTTGCAAATGTAATGACAAAAAATTACTGTGAATGACCTGAACTTGTGAAAATTTGCCAGCAGGTAAAGACCATGAGGGAAAGTTTGAGAATGAACCACCTCCGTCAGTTGATCCATGACCTAATGGAATGCAACTGATTGGATGGGACACCTACAATGCATGCAAAAAGAGAATTTGATCACTGATGGTGGGTTGAAGATACCAACACTAACATTGGCTCCAATGGAGATGGTAGCTTCTGGGAGGTGCCAAGAACTACAGATCTCTAGAAAACAAATAGTGCCTCTTCCATTGGGCTATGGATTCAATAACTTCAACAAACATAAAACCAATATTTTGACTCAAAAATAACTTAATTACAAGACTGAAACTGACTCAAACTATCCACACTAAATAACCAAAAATTGACATTAGACCTTCAGTTTTATAGCCTTCACTTTGGGCCCCAAACTGAATGAATGACGACAATACACACTTACAATGAAGGAAATAAAATGGTGTGTACAGTGACAAATTATGACAGCAGAAAACTTGTCAAATATAATACTGTTTCAGCAGTTGACCATTGATCGACCTTCCTGGACAATCTTCCCCATTCATTTCTTTGAGGAGAAAGGCATTTTGTCCTCAATATGCAACAATTCTATATGGTCCCTTCCACAGATTCTCAAACTTTCCGTGCTTGCCTTTGTCCTTGTTTCTAGCATCCCACTTTAGCACTATGTCTTCAATTTGAAGCTTATCTATGTTTTCCTTTCGATCATAGATTTTCTTGATTATCTCTTGCAGCTTGAAGGTATTATGGGAAACCTCATCTATTTATTGAATTGAGGCTTCTGTGATCCATAATAGTTGTAAGAAGAACTTCGGCATAAATCACATGAAGAAAGACCTTTGTTGACGCGTTTCGAGCCAACCAGTGTGGTTCATCGTCAGGACAAGTTGAAGAAACAGATCCAGCTTTGCATGTTAAATAGTCTTAGCAGAGCCCCCAACAGCTATCTTGACCAACGTCTAATTTTGACTTTGGGACCAGAGTCAAAAATTCATTTTTATAATATATTTATATTCGGTGACCATTCCTTTAAAATATCTAAAAACATTTATATAAATAAAATAATTTAATAGGTGCTTTTGTTAATAGTTAGTTAAAAGGTTTAATAATTAAAATTATAGTTATTAGAAATATTATAATAACAATATACATAGGGTATTTTTAGGATAATAGTTAGTTAGAATTAGAACGAGAAAAATAAGTCAAAAAAATAAATAAATAAATAAAAATAAGAAAAAATAAAATAAATAAATAAATAATAAATATACAAAAATAAAACTAAATAAATATAATTAAGAACGCAGCTAGTAAAGGTTAAAAGTTAGTTGAAAAAATCAAAATTAATAAACAATTAAATAAAAATAAAAGTGGGAATAAATAAAATAAATAAAAATACATAAAAATATAAAATATAATAAAGAACATAGATAAATAAAATAAAATAAATGAATAATTAGATAAAAATAATAATAAATAAATATACCTGGGAAAAAAAAATAGAAAGAACGACACAAAAAAAACAAAAAGGAGAGGGACGGGAAAAAGACCATTAAAAACCACAGAGCAAGACGGATAAACCCTAGGAGGAAGGAAGGCTCCAAGGGGAACAAAGAAAGCTAGAAAAGGATAATGAGGGGGGGGGGAGAACGAGAAAGACTAAGACGACAGGGCAGGGATCCAACAGCTACTAATCTTCCAGCCATCATCTCTATTGAGATTGTTAGGCCTTCTTTCAATCTCAATAGCTTCCCTGAATTTACGATGATGGAATTGAGAAACTTTGGCAACAACCTTGGCCTCCTCTATACAAACCTGATGCTTGGTATTTTCTACATGCTTTGCTAACGCTGAAGACTTGGTTCTCCCATGTCTTAGGTCAATTGCATGTTCGTTGATCCTCTGATGGATGGAGCGCCCTGTTTCCCCGATATAGGGGGTTCCACAAGAACAAGGGATCAAGTAGACACCCTTCATGTCTTTAGGGTCAACTGGATCTTTCACTGATCGGAGGGATTTATGAATGGTGTTGAGGGGCCTAAAGGTTGAGGGAATATCATACCTCTTAAGGATTTGAGCAATTTTGTCTGTGGTTCCTTGAACATAGGGAAGATGGACACCTAGTCAGTGCTCCTTTAGTTCTTTATTAATTAACACATTTTTAGAGGCTTTAAGAGAAGCCTTCTAACCTAGGCGCCTACTGTAGCCATTCTCCAGAAAGATAGTAAGGAGATGGGATCTCTCCGTATCAAAGCTCTTATTATCAGAAATCCTCAGGGCACGAGTAGCTAGGGTGTTAAGAACACCCATCTTTTGAGCAGGGAAATGATGGGAATTGGCATGAAGATATTGCTCAGTATGCATTTTCTTTCGGAATAATGAGTGGGAGAGTGAGCCATCCATATTCTTAGATATAAGATATCCAGGAAAGGGAGGCAACCATTGACCTCTTTTTCCATGGTGAACTTAATGGCAAAGGACTGACAATTGAGGTGATTGAAGAAGTGATCCAGCTCCTCTTAGCCATGGGACTAGATGACATTAGTGTCATCTACATACCTTTTCCACAGCTTGGGAAGGAGACGAGTCAAGGCTAAAGCTTTGGCTTCAAAATCTTCCGTAAAAAGATTTGCAACAATAGGGGAAAGGGGGGAACCCATGGCAACACCACAAGTCTGTTCAAAGAACTCACCCTCGAAACAGAAGAAAGTGGAAGTGAGATAGATCTCAACCAGATGCACGGTATCGGGATCTGTTAGGTAATAGATCACTTCCAAGGCCTCCTTTATAGGGATGCAAGTATAAAGGGAGACCACATCAAATCTGACAAGAATGTCATCAGGGTCAAGTTTAATATCCTTAAGCTCCTTAACGAAGGATGTAGAGTCTTTCACGAAGGACTCAGTGCGGCCAACCATAGGCTTAAGTTTCAGGGCAAGGAACTTAGCTAGAAGGTAGGTCGGACCACCATTGGTGTTGACGATAGGCCTCAGAGGGACCCCTTCTTTGTGAATCTTAGGTAACCCATATATCCTAGGAGTAAGGGGACTGCTCTCAATGAGTTTGTGGCACAGAGAACTCACAGAACTACTAGACTTGATGGCAAGAGCCACAGTCCTAGAAATATTCTTAAGAGGGTTCTTGGGCAGTTTTTTATAACTGCCACTACTGTGAAGATGATCTAACATCTTCTTACAGTAATCATCCTTGTTAAGGATGACCGTAGCCCCTCCTTTGTCAGCCTTCAAAACGACAATATCTTGGTTCTGATTTAAGGATTTAAGGGCAAAGAATTCCTCCTTGTTGAGGTTCTTCCGAGGGGGCTTAGCCTTTCTAAGGACGACAAGACAATCCTGCCTAATAGTGTCCTTGATATTATCTGGAAGATCTCTAATCCCGTATTCCATGTCGCAAATAATGTCATCCACCGGGAGTTTTCTAGGGGCAAGGGCAAAGTTTAAACCTTTGCCTAAAAGACTAAAAACAGAAGGGGAAAAAGAAAAGCTAGAGAGATTAACCACTCTCTTATTTCGGGAAAAAGGGGGAAGAATAACCTGGTTCACCTTCAAAACCTCATTGCTTTGGTTACTAATATTAATATCATCGCCAGTGTTATTATTAAAAGATTCTTTGTCATCAAGGTATAAAACATTATTATTAATGTCACATAAATTGTTATTATCAGTAGTATTATTCGAAAATTTATTATCCAAAATATTGTTATTATTCTCATGCATAATACTATGATTATATAAATTATTATTATTAATATTATAATTATTATTCTTACGAATATTATTATTATCTTATGCATAATATTATCATCATTATTATTTATTATTTAATATGTATATTATCAAATTATATAAACTATTATTATTAATAATATTGTTATTATTAACATTATAATAATTATTAAAAAGCGAGCCTTGACAATCAACGTGAGACCCAGAAATGATACCAGCCGACTTCCTGCACGTGGAAATCAAACCATGATCGCTTGAAGGAGAAACCGCACCTTCTCCCTAGTCAGCAATGCTACTCCTCTTTGAAATCGAGCAACTGCTCACTAGCTGAATCAGTGAAACGAGAGCGAGGTTCTGCAGCAAACTCTGATCAACGTAGGACCCAGAAATGATACCAGTCGGCCTCCTGCACGCGGAAATCAAACCCTGATCGCTCGAAGGAGAAACCGCACCTTCTCCTTGGTCAGCAACGCTATTCCTCTTGGCAATCGAACAACTGCTCCCCAATTGAATCGGAGAACCGTGACATTTTTGTATATTTTTATTATTTATTTCTTATTTATTTCTTATTTTTATTTAATTTTAATTAATTAATTACTTTATTTTTTTATTTTTTTACTTATTTTCTCGTCTAATTCTAAATAACTATTATCCCTAAAAATACCCTATGTATATTGTTATTATAATATTTCTAATAAGTTATAATTTTAATTATTAAACCTTTTAACTAACTATTAACAAAAGCACCTATTAAATTATTTTATTTATATAAATGTTTTTAGATATTTTAAAGGAATGGTCACCGAATATAAATATATTATAAAAATGACTTTTTGACTTTAGTCTCAAAGTCAAAATTAGCCATTGGTCAAGATAGCCGTTGGGGGCTCCGCTCGGACTATTTAACATGCAAAGCTGGATCTGTTTCTTCAACTTGTCCAGACGATGAACCACACTGGTTTGTTCGAAATGCATTGACAAAGGTCTTTCTTCATGTGCTTTACGCCGAAGTTCTTCTTACAAAAACCTCATCTCTCGTATGTTGTAAATGGATCAGTTGGTTTATCCTTCGCTGAAAATGATCCTCCTCGCTACCAGCTTCCTGCAGAAGTTTTACCACCGGGACTGTGAGAGATGTTGGGAACACCGTGTCAATACCATCTACTATTTCGAACGGAGAGATGCCAATTGACTTCTTCTGACTTACTCTATCCGCCCATAGTGCATTAACTAATTTCTTATGCCAGCTCTTTTTGTTTGTTTCCAACAAATTTTTGATGATATTGACCAATGATTTTTTTGAAGATTAAGCCAATCTGTTACCTTGCGGATAGTATGTAGTAGAATGCCCCAAGGTAATTTGATATTTGTTACAAAAATAAATCATCTTTTTAGATTTAAAGGCTGTTGCATTATCTGTAATCAGCTTGTTAGGAAAACCAAAACATGAGAAAATATTATTTTCGAGAAACTGAATTATTATCGCATCTATGGCTTGCCGAGTGGGGATTGCCTCAATCCATTTTGTAAAATAATATATTTCTATTAAGATCCACTTGTGCATAGTTGAAAATGTAGGGTGGATCTCTCCAATAAAATCTAGGCCCCACTGCTGAAATGGAGCACTTACTTCAACCAGCTTGAGAGGTAGTGGCTGTAGCTTTCTCCTTCCCTGAAAAATTTGGCATTCGTGATAGCTCTTAATAGTTTTATAAACATCAGCAAAGAGGGTAGGCCAATAGTACCCTGATCTCAAAATTTTATTTGCCATCGTTTTCCAAAATAGGTGACCTCCACAATATCCCTTGTGAAAATCATCCATGACCTGTTTTGCTTCCTCTTCAACCAAACAATTCAACAACATACCTCTGGGATCTTTCCAGTACAATGCATTATTCATAGTACAAAATTTAGCAGCCCTTAATTTCAGAGTTCTACTTTTGTTTTTAGCCATCCCCCATGGTGGTGAAAGGTGCTGGAGCACATATACAGCATCTAAATACCAAGGTGAATGAAGAAAAATTTCAGATACCTAAACGAGTGAACTGTCTTCATCTTCTTTGGACATAGCAATTATCAAGTTGATGTCCAAGGCATGCAAATTAGACTCTGCCATCATTTTTGCTAGACCTTTTCCCTTGATGAGCTTTCTTGGCTTTATCTCGAAGTCATATTCTAACGAAGCTATGATCCATTTGCCTCGTCTCCCTTCTGGATCTGTCTGTACCAAAACATCTTTGATGGTTGTGTTAGGGACATAAGCAAGAATATGAGAATGCATAATAAATACCCAGAAATCTTTCAAAGTTTTCACCAAGGCAAGAGCTTGCTTCTCAATAATATTATATTTTAAGGCTGCATTTCTTGTTGTCCTGCTGAAAAAAGTGATTGGCTTCTCGAGCTACTCTCTTTTCTGCATAAGAATCGCTGCCATAGTATGCTCTGAAGTGAATGAAAATAAAATGAAACCTTGGGAATAATCTGGGCTGATCAAAATCGAAGCTGAAGAAAGAGCCAACTTTACCAAATTGAAAGACTTGATAGCTTCTTCGGTCCACTTCACTACGCTATCTTTTTTCAACATGATTGTAATTTCTCTCAAATGTTCTGCTAGATTTGGCACAAAATGACGTAAGAAGTTCATCTTACCATTGAATGCTTGGATCTCCTTTTTACTATGAGGAAAATAATTTTTTTGAATGGCTTCCACTCGAGCCGGATTGATGCAGATGCCTTCCTTGGATATGATGTGATCAAGAAGCTTCCCTTCATCTATGGCAAGCAAGCTCTTTTTGGGATTAAGAGATATGCCATACTTTCTACACCGCTGAAAAACAATCTTCAAATGACAAAGATGCTCCTCATCTAAATTGGAAAAAACTGTCAAATCATCAAGATAAACTACTAAAAATACATCTTTCTCATTTGCAAAGGCGATATCCATAGCCTGCTGAAAAGTTGCACCAACATTCTTTAAACCGAATGGCATATTGGCATAATGGAA
Organism: Pinus taeda; assembly: GCA_000404065.3. NCBI lineage: Eukaryota > Viridiplantae > Streptophyta > Pinopsida > Pinales > Pinaceae > Pinus > Pinus taeda. The sequence goes on from APFE030640464.1 coordinate 84,149, forward strand.
AGTCCCCCACAGAGTGATGAATGTTGTTTTGTCCCTGTCATCCTCGTGGACCAAAATTTGATTGTAGCTGGAATACCCATCGAGTAGCGACATTCGAGATGCCCCAACCACTCTTTGGAGTATGTGGTCCATTTTTGGCAACGAATAATTATCTTTCAAAGACACCTTATTCAGATTTCTGAAATCAATGCATAATCTAATATCATCTATCTTCTTCCGCATGGGCACAAAATTGGAAATCCATTCTAAAAATCTTATTGGAACAATTATACTAGCCTTATATAATCGGTTCACCTCCTTCTCTATTCATGGCAACAACTTTGGATTGATCCTTCTCAACTTTTAGTGAAATGGCTTCTGGTTTGGCTTGATTAGAATGATGTGCTGAATTATACTTTTATTGTACTCATTCAAATCTGAATAGTCCCATGAAAATACATCAGTAAATGAAGTTAATAAACTAATGTATTTTGCCTTTACCTAAGGAGGTAATGCCTTTGCCAACATCACCATCTTTGGATTTTCTGTTGTTCCGATATCCGCATCTTCAACTCCACTTTCGGTCACCATTAAGTTTGGCTTCTGGGCTACATCATCTTCATCAAATAATTCCTCTAAAGGTATGAGGCCTTTAGGGATGACATTGTCCTTTAGCTACAAAACTTCTATCTGATTTACTTCTAAGTCTAGTTCACCATTATCTTGCTCGCCATCTATAGAAGTTTCTTGATATTTGCCTTCATTTTGTAGAAATTATTCAATCCCTTTGTCATCCTGAAACACCTGCTAATATCTTTGATTATTAGGGACAACTGGGCGATGCTTCACATGAATTTCAAACTTATTGTTTGAATTCATCGGAATCTTTAAGTTACTTGCAGTTGTAGCAAGGGAATCTGAAATAACATTTTGTACACGAGGAAGACATGTCAAAGTGTAATTTGAAAACAACCTCAAAATATCTAAAACCACATTACAATAGGCCCTCATTCGAGGATGTTTGGCTTGGTATTCACCCTTGACTTGCTTGATTACTAATTCGGAGTCGCCATAAACTGAAATTCTTTTTGCATTTAGCTTTTTGAGGATTTTCAAGCCTGCAATTAGTGCTTCATATTCTTCTTCATTATTGGAACAATCAAAAGCCAACTTGTACGAACAAAATCTTACATTACTTGGGACTTTATTTGGTGAGAAAACAAGGCTGCATATCCAAATACCAATTCTGGCACCTTCCCTACCTACTGCTCCATTAAAGTCCATACTCCACAAACCGACTTCTTCTTCCAAGTGCTGGAATTCTGCCCGCTTTTCTACCTTTGGCTGTTGTCCATCAATTTCTTGTTGCTGGTGGTATGATGACTGTTTAGTGGTACTTTCAAGCCTTTATCTCTCTTGATCAAGAACAACTCAGAAATTTTCTATTATCTTCGGTATATCTTCAACTTCAACTAATTGACTATTCACATCATTGAAACCACTATCAGAATAAAGAACAAAAGATTCTAAATCTGTATGTACATAATTAATTGGATGATTCAATGGTTTCTCCTTGCTTGTGATCATATATTTCATCTTTTTCTCCCTATATAATTTTCTCAACTGACCAAAGATGCGAATAGTGGCATAGAAGAAATCTAACTGCAATGTCCCTTTGAGTTTTGCACCCCATGATCTAGATAGAAGCATGCCAAATCTAGGAGGAATGTCGGCCACAATTACATCCATAAGAACATTTTTTGCTGGAATCTGATCCAAAGCTACAACCAAATCTTTAATAAGACCAATACATCTGACCCTACCAGAATTAAAGGAATAAATATCATGATACTTTCGAGTGATGTCCAAACCCAATTTTTTTTATAATTGCCTTTGGCATCAGGTTATGAGACACTCCTGAATCAAACATGGCGTTGTGCAAAACATAATCATGCAATCTAAGGGTGATGTAAGAAGGAGCTACGTCACTATCCTCAGATTGGCCTTCTAATGTCGGACCAAAGATAAGTTCAGGTTGGTCATCTTATACATTAACCATATTAGATAGAAGATCTATATTAAAAATATTTGCCACTTGACGTTTATAGCTATTATTCTTCATTAATTCAGTCAAAAGTATTGACACTTTTAACTTAGAAATTTCATTTTCTAAGCTAAAGGCTGTAGTTTTCTCTAACTCTTTGACTGGAGCATCTTTCTTTTTAGTGTTATCCTTTGTTGCACTTGACTAATTGGAATTTTCATTTGTTGATTTCACTTTGCTAGAAGTAGGATCTACTGGCTCCTTTCCCTTTTTCTAAACATTTGGAGAATCATTCTTTGGTGGTGTTGCTTCCTTCCACTTTTGAATTGGATTGATTGGTATGTCCCTACTCCTGAGCGAGTATTGCCTTTGCTGCACCATCAACGCATTCATGTATCCCCTCTGATATTCATCTAATTCCTCTTCTAGGATTGTTTCATTTGCCAATATAAAATCTTCATCTTTTTGTGTAGGTGGACTTTCTGAATACTCTTCATCTTCGATGATATAAGTTGGCAAACCATCTGGTGTAAAAAAGTGATTCTCCTCTCCTGTCGGAGTCTCATCATCCTTTGATTCAATGCCATGGACATAGTTCTGCTGTAATGGTGTTTTGACTTGTTGTTGAGCTGATGGATCTTGAGCTCTTTGTTCCCATTTTTTGATTCTGAACTGTGGTTACTGCTGACCGTGGAAATTTGGATTTTTGACCTGAGTCTCAGGCTTATCTGCAATGGTTAACTTACTAAACATTTTCTCAATCTTTCGAAGCAAATGATCTGAGGAAGAAGCTTCTTCCTCTATGGTCATCTTTTTCTCGGTCTTTGTTCTAGCTCTCTTGGTTAGCAGATTTGCTTCAAAACTTACTGTGATTTTCCGCATGTCCTCGAGTGTAGCTGGGTCTCTTTCTCTCAATTGATATGCCATGTCGAGATCAAATCCATCGGGAAATTTGATCAAAGCCAGCCCCATTGGTGGCTTGATATCAGTTGGAATGGCATTATAAATAGTGTTGAATCTAACATAGTAGTCCTGGACACTTTCACCAACATTTCTCTTCATGTTTTAATACTCGGAAAGGATTTGGAGTGGATTTTTCTTTACCTCCCAATGATCCAAAAATTGTCTTTGAAGAACCACCAATGTATTGATAGTTCCAGCGGGCAATGCTTTGAATCACTTTCGCACTTCGCCTCCAAAAGTTTGCACAAATAATCTCATAGTCACATTCTCTTCATCTATCTCATGGAGATTAAAGAAATCACTCATTCGATCAACATGTTGTTGTGTTGTGATACCTTGGGAGGAATCAAACAATGGGATTTTACTTTGATAATCAGCAGGCATAGCATCCAAGTTTTGTCGCAAAACGAGAGGTGCATATCTGGCAGCCATTGCTCGAGGTGGATTTAAAAATGGCCTTGGTGATGTAGGAGGAGTGGGAACAACCATAGCAGTCAATGTGATGGGTGTATGAAGTGTCGAAGGGGATGAAGAAATGTGTGATGTTTGAGGTGTAGAAGGGGTTGATGGGGGCGAAGAGACTGCATATCTCTGATCAGATATGGTGGGCTGCATGGGAATGGTGGGAATAAAAGGAGGCTCACTAGGAATTTTTGAACAAAACACAATAGTGGATGAACCAAGAGTAGCAGATGTAGATTCTAAGAACTCGAGAATATTGGTAGCCACAATTGAATTTTGGAGATTTAGAATATAAGCATCAATTGATCGATTTGCTCTTTCAGTTTCAACATATCGCATAAACTCCAGATTTAGAATAGTAGCACCAATTGCACTTTCAGAATTAGTTTCAAACAATGATAGATCAAAATGTTCATAAAATAGGAGATCTTCAAGATATTCAAAAACAACTGGGCATGAATGAGATCTAAACACAGGAATCATAGAAATTTCTTGGCAGAGAATTCTTGGAATGAGATTTGGGTTTTCATATATGGGAGGAGGATCGGGATCAAGATTGGCTATGGTGTATTATCTAGAAGCCAGTGTGTTGAATTATTCCCAAAAATCAAATTGAAATTACAATCTTATCAACCTAATGAATTTTAAACTCTTCATCCAAAAGTCTAGAATTATTTATTGTACTGGGGCAATTTGCAAGTCAGATGTTTAGTTTATAAAACTATACCGGAGATTGATTGAAGCAACATTCATCAAATTATGAACTTGCAGAGCAAGAGCAGTTCGAAGGCTACTTGGCTAACTTCAGGCTCTATCTATAGTTTATAAAGCAAAGAATACTAACAAACAAACACACTTTTCTCCCCAGTATGGTCGCCACTATGTTAGGGCCTAAATCTACCTCAAGCTAAGAAAGGCAAGTCGAGGGTGACATCAAACCACACTTAACCTGGTAGCTATCCCTACCAGGTCGGGAGAGGGCTCTCTCCTTGTCAATCTCAATGCAAATTTATCAAGAAAAGCTTGAGATGACTGATATAAAAAACTAATTTTAGGCTAGGTATGCTTGCTCAAAGGAATTTTATTGAATTTAATGGTTGGTTTGTTGGATCAGATGGGAAGGCAGCTTTGGGTCTGGGAAATGAACACATATTTGCAAAGGTTTCTATGGGGCGAGGTAGGCAAGTATTTTAGCACTTTGAAATGAGTCCTCTTCAAACAATAGAAAACATGTAAAAATAAATAAACCCCAAGGTAGAGCACTGAAACACCAATGAATTCCACCTTTAAAATTGATTCATTTAGTTATGCTGAAAGAGAGAGATGATGGAACACATAAACATAAGATCAACTGAATTATAGAGAAGAAAACAATGCTAATTCACATTACCACAAGAATCCCACAAAATGCTACAAAACCCTAGTTTATTTCCTTGCCAAACTGCAGAAGTGATGTACAATAGTGCTCAATGCATCCACAAGAGTCCAACCTTGACAAATGACTAAGAAAGTACAAGATATAGGCATCAAACCACCTATGCTAACCATTAGGGGTCAAATCCATGATTCTAGGAGTTGTTTCAACAATATCTAAACTAGGAACTGAAAAATAGGCAGTGGAACATCTTGCCTCTAAAACTATGGAAACTTATTCATTTAGTTCAAAACTACCTATACATGATGTGTCTACCTCCTTGAGTCAATTTTCATCATTTTTACATCAAAGAACATCAATTTACATCAATTTACATCATAAGTTTGACCTTGAGAGAGAAAAAGTCACACTGAGAAAAAACTAGGTGAAAATTTTGAGTTTTGAGCAAAATTGGCAAAAATTTCTCCTATGCGTAGCGCCATTTGTTTGTGTGTAGTGATTTTTCCAAACTGAATTTGGAGGCCTTCCCCTTCACCAAATTTTCTCCAAGATGGCTTGTTGGAAAGGTCTATTTGTCTTCTTTCTTGGACAAGTGGAAGTTTTGAATTTGGTGTCCATTTTCCCCTCAAAAAATGCAATCACCCAAGAATGCATCATGTGTGGCAAAAAAGTGGCAAAAAGGGCATTTTTGAGGTGTTTTTGGCCATTTTGGAGGTCCAAAACTTGTCAAAACTTTCCAACCATTTCTAAGAAAGCATATTTTGTCATGTTGATTCGAAATATGCATGCCATTTTGCAAGAAGATGCCCCCATCAAAAGGGTAGCGCCAGTGGCGCTAAGCACATGTTAGAAAAACCAATTTTTTGCCTCAAAAATTCAAAAATGACAAAAACTTCACCAAATTTCTTGAAATTTGGCATGAGTGATTTCGTTAGGTGCTATGCTGGATGAATGATGCTTCAACCAAGATCTTGAGCTTATCTTTCTCTTTTTTTCTCCTCAAAGCTCTCTTTAACTTGGCTTTTAAGCTTCTTATTCTTGTCTTGTAAATTTTGTTTCGGGCCAAATAGTGATAAGCCATGTGGCACAACATTTTCTTCTCCTTGTTTTCCTTGTCTAGAAAAGTTTCCAAATGAATGTTTGCCCTCTATAAACATGATTCCTAGTCAGCCTCAATTTGTTGTTCTAGTGAAGCTAGCTTGACTTTCCTTCTTTTTACCAATTGCCGGTTTTCCCTTATGTTTTGTAGCTCCATGATTGTTTTTTTGTCCTCCAGTTGCTTGTTTTGTTGCTTAAGGTAATTAATTATCCATTGAGCCCTATCAATGTTAAGTGATAGGCTTTGGATCTCAGCTTCCTACTCCCTGATGATCTCATCTTTGAGTGAGCCCAAATCAGTGTCCTCTTCCTCAATCAAAATGAAATCCCTGTCTTGGCCTTCAGAAGGCCCTTCGTCATGCAATGGTTTATTTCCTCTATCCTGTACCTGTTATATTGAAGAAGAGGGAAAAGCCCCTTTCACCCCAGGTGAATATAACATTTTCCTTTTATCCGGTGAAGAGAACGAGACCCCTTCCACCCCTGGTGGAGATAATACTCGTTTGGCAGCTGCAAATAGTCTCCTTGTGCCTTTCTCATAAGTGACAAATACTGGCACACCTATAGGTTGAATCTAATGAACATCTAGCTGGTTTGAAGGCCCTCCTTCCTCAAGAAGCACCATTGGAGTCACCTGAGGGCTTTTGAATACCTCATGTGTAATGAAAGTATCCCATGAAATATTCAACAAGCTTAGTTGATGCAAAACAACAATCTTAATCAATGAAAAATGGTAAATGCTACTGAACTGCTGAGGAAGAGGTTTCCTTTTCACATATGTAGCCATCTTCTCAATATTTCTGCATATAGGGGAGGTTCATCATCCTCACTCTAGTGAAATGCATCAACAATCTAACATGGTAAGTATACAAACGAGAAAACCTCCCTTCACAGGTGAAATATTTGATAACGAGTTTCATAAGTGGAGCATAAGTATCTTGTAGGTATCTGAAAGGAAAAACCCTACTGATTTGCCTTTGATAACTAGCCTTGGTGTAAGGCTCATAATGCTCCCTGCCCACATGCTTCCCATTATTCCATTGTTCTCCCACATTTGGAATGCCTGTTGCTACTACTATGGTTTCAGGTGTCAAAGTCAAAGAAACACCAACTAGGTTCACCTGGCCATTGTGAAGATGAAGAACAAATAACCTATCATGCTCATGGTGATATTTCACCCTCTCCACCATCTCACAAAACTGGAAACAAGACTGATGTTTAAAACATGTTATTGCAAGAGGGCAAGCTAGTAACTCTGTGAGAGTGGTGGGCTCATCCCAGATGTGTTTTCCTATTTTATGTGTTTTTCTTGGTGCATGAACCTCTTGGGAAGAATCACTGACAGTTTCATCATCCTTCTCATATGCTGAATCTGTTTCCATTCTTGCAAATGTGGATTGAAGAATGATGAGTATAAAGATATTTTCTCAAATATAGGAAGACTGCTATTTTTATTTTGGGGATAAAAGGGATTGACTGATAATAGGACTATGAATGAGGGTTTTGATGATGGTAGTAGAGTTTTAGGGAATGATAGGGTTTGGGAAATGGGAATTAGGGTTTTGAGAATGATAGGCATTATGTATGGGGCTTAGGGTTTGGTGATAGTGAGTAAGGTGAGTGTCAATGGGAGGGGAAAAGAGGAAGGGATTTAGGGAAACTAGGTGCAGGGGAATGGAATATAGGAAAATAATCACAAGGGAGTGAAAACAGCAACAACAACAAAACCCTAGACAAGCTTGGCAAGACAACTTCGAGAGAAGCTAGGGTTTCATTTTTCAATTTTCAAATCACCACCATGGATGCAAAAAATTTCTTGCCAGGCTAGATGAGAGGGTGTACTTACTTGCCAAGAGGTTATATGTGCATTTTGACACAGAGGAGGGTGATAAAATTAGTTTTGAAGCTCCAACAACAGATGTGCCGCGCCAACACCCAGGTGCGTAGTGCACTTTTTGTGCATAGTTCCCGTTCAATTTCCTTTGTAAAACCTGTGCCAGATGCGTACCGCTAGTCAAGTGCATAGCTCCAGTGCCCAAATGCGTAGCGCCACCAAATTTTCATGATTTTTCCCTGATTTTGGCTCTTTCTCCCACAAACCCGATTTTTGTTTTCCAAGAGTGAATTTGCACATTGAAATAACAAAGAGGACCTTTTTCACTTTAAATATGCATGACTTTAATTTTTCATCCATCTCAAACCCACTTTGCTAATGTTAAAGTCACTTTGCTTTTAAAGCTCTATTTTTCCTTTTGTAGTTTGACTCATGAATTGAACTTTGCTTGATGAATTGATGCATTGATGTTTTTGTTTCTTGCAGAAGTTGGATTTGGCAAGGTGACCAAGGGCAGCAACTCTGAACTTATTACATATAGGAAAATTAAAATTACATGAAATTTTATACATAGAAAATAAAAAACTCTGTTTTTCCTCAAGACAGGGTTTTGAGGAAAAAAATCACTTATTGAGCATAATATCACTAAAATTTTGATCTTGAGACCTTGTTTGATCTCCTCATGTGCCTGCTGACTCTTATTGAGCTTTTTCATGACTATGGTGACAAACCCTAGACCTAATGAAACCTAAAACCGTAAAAATGGCTTTTGCAAATGTAATGACAAAAAATGGCTGTGAATAACCTGAACTTGTGAAAATTTGCCAGCAGGTAAAGACCATGAGGGAAAGTTTGATAATGAACCACCTCCATCAGTTGATCCATGACCTAATGGAATGCAACTAATTGGATGGGACACCTACAATGCATGCAAAAAGAGAATTTGATCACTGATGGAGGGATGAAGATACCAACACTAACAAGCCCAAAGTGACTCTGGGACCCTATTTGCCTGGTCTTTGTGGTGTAAATGGATTTTCTTGGTTAGAATGGTTTCCATCACCTTGTTTGTGGATTTAACCTATCTGTTTGTGGTAGTTCTGGAAAATGGACTCTATTTCCTTTTACATAAATTTCACTCCATGATCTATCAGATTTCTCTTGGGACACCAAAATAGGTAAAAATATATTCAAAAGTAAAATCTACTATTGATTTTTCACTAGCTTAATAAAGAGACTTTACCTCAACCCATTTTTTGACATAGTCAATACGAACTAAAATAATCTTTTTCCTTTATGACATAGTAGAGATTGAACCTACAAAATCCGAGGCCCATCTTTTTAAAAAGTTCGTTAAGACTTGCGGTTATAATGGAACCTTATTGGCTCATATTGGTTTTTCCATCCTTTGTCAACTACCACAACTATGAACATAGTCCTTTTCATATTTAAAATGTTTTCACCATTAGTATCCTTATTAGAGTACTTTGAAAGTGGTCCTTTCATCAACAAAGTGACCTCTACATAGTCCATCAAGTCAACCTCAAAAATTATCAAATATCTCATCCTCCCTAGATACATTTCTTGATGATTAGGTTTGACCTAGTTTGGAATAAATGTCTCTCAACCCATGAATAAGTGGCACTAAGCTAAACAATTTGTTTCTTTTCTCATGGGGAGAGGTATTGAGGAAGCTTTCTCGTGGTCAAGTAGTTGACCTTATCTGCAACAAGGAAAATTTTAAGGATGGAATATATATTAAAGTTTAGAAACCTTGGCAAATATTCCTAGTCCATAATATGTAAATTTAAGAGAAATTCTTCGACGTAAATCACAAGATAAATCATCTGTCAATGTGTTTCGAACCAACAAGTGTGGTTCATCGTCAGGACAAGTTGAAGAAACAAATCTAGCTTAACATGTTAAATAGTCTGAGCAGAGACTCCAACGACTATCTTGACTAACGACTAATTTTGACTTTAGGACCAGAGTCAAGATTTAATGGAAATTAGTTAAATTATGTGAATATTATTAAAAATATAAAATAATTAAAAGGTGTTAAAGGTTAGTTAGAAAGTTATTGTTTGATAAATAAAATTATAATTTGTTATTTAAATGGGACTTAAAATATATATATATATATATATATATCTTAATATATGTATATATATAAATATAAAGAAATATATACAAAGGTTAGTTAGAAAATTATTGGAATAATAAAATTGAAATATACATAAAAATAATAATATATAAAGTTTAATTACAAAAGTTATAAATAAATAAATAAATTCAAATAATTAATAATATAAATAAATAAATAAATAATACTATAAAAAAATAAATAAAAATAATAATAATAATAATAAAATTAAAAATTAAAATTAAATAAATAAATAAATCAAGCGAGCGATATATATATATATATATATAGATATATAGATAGAGAGAGAGAGGAGAGAGAGAGAGAGAGAGAGAAGAGAGAGAGAGAGAAGAAGAGAGAGAGAGAGAGAGAGAGAGGAGAAACCTTAGAAAGAAGGAAAAGACAAGGCTCCAAGGAAAAAATCTGCAAAGTAAAGGGGAACCAACGAAAGCTAGAAAGGGCAAGACTAAGAAGAAAGGGCCATGATCCAGCAGCTACTAATCTTCCAGCCGTCATCTCTATTGAGATTCCTCGGCCCTCTTTCAATTTAAATAGCTTCCCTGAATTTACGGTGATGGAACTGAGCAACCCTGGCAATAACCTTGACCTCCTCAATACACACTTAATACTTGGTCTTTTCCGCATGCTCTGCTAACACTGAAGACTTGGTTCTTCCATGTCTTAGGTCTGCTACATGTTCACTAATCCTTTGATGGATGGAGTGCCCTGTTTCCCCGATATAGGGGGTCCCACAAGAACAAGGGATCAAGTAGACACCCTTCATATGTTTAGGATCAATGGGATCTTTCACTGATCTGAGGGATTTGCGAATAGTGTTGAGGGGCCTGAAGGATGAGGGAATATCATACTTCTTAAGAATCCGAGCAATCTTGTCAGTGGCTCCCTGGACATAGGGATGGACCCCTAGCCAGCGCTCTTTAGGTTCTTTTTTGATTAACGAGTTATTAGAGGTGTTTAGGAACGCCTTCTGACCTAGGCGTCTACTATAGCCATTCTCCATAAAGACAAGGAGATGGGATTTCTCTTTATCGAATCTCTCCCTATCAGAAATTCTCAGGGCTCGAGTAGCGAGGGTATTACGAACACCCAACTTTTGAGCAGGGAAATGATGGGAATCGGCATGAAGATACTGCTCAGTATGCGTTTTTTTCTGGAATACTGAGTGTGAGAGAGAACCATCATTATTCTTTGATATAAGAATATCCAAGAAAGGGAGGCAACCATTGACCTATTTTTCCATAGTGAACTTAATGGCAGAGGACTGACAATTGAGGTGGTTGAAGAAGAGAACCAACTCCTTCGAGCCATGGGACAAGATGACATTAGTGTCATCTACATACCTTTTCCACAGCTTGGGAAAGAGATGAGCTGAGGTTAAAGCTCTGGCTTCGAAATATTCCATAACAATATTCACAACAATAGGGGATAGGGGTGAACCCATGGCAACACCACAGGTCTGTTCAAAGAACTCACCCTCAAAACAAAAGAAAGTGGAAGAGAGACAGATCTCAACAAGATGCGTGGTATCAGGATCTGTTAGGTGATAGATCACTGCTATGGCTTCATTTATAGGGATACAAGTATAAAGGGAGACCACATCAAAGCTCACGAGAATGTCTTCTAGGTCAAGCTTTATGTCCTTAAGCTCTTTAACGAAGGAAGCAGAGTCTTTTACGAAGGACTCTGTACAGCCAACCAGGGGTTTGAGCTTAAGGGCAAGGAACTTGGCTAGAAGGTAGGTCGGACCACCAATGGTGTTGACAATAGGCCTCAGGGGGGTCCCTTCTTTATGAATCTTAGGCAACCCATAAATCCTAGGGGTAATCAAGTGTATATTGAGGAGGCCAAGGTTATTGTCAGGGTTGCTCAGTTCCATTACCGTAAATTCAGGGAAGCTATTGAAATTGAAAGAAGGCCGAGCAATCTCAATAGAGATGACGGCTGGAAGATCAGTAGCTACTGGATCCTGACCCTTTCTTCCTAGTCTTGCCTTTTCTAGCTTTCGTTGGTTCCCCTTTATTTCGCAGACTTTTTCCTTGGAGCCTTGTCTTTTCCTTCCTCCTAAGGTTTCTCCTTTTGACTCTCTCTCTCTCTCTCTCTCCTCTCTCTCTCTATATATATATATATATATATATATATATGTCGCTCGCTTGATTATTTATTTTAATTAATTAATATTTAATTTTAATTATTAATTATTATTATTATTATGTAGTTATATTGATTTATTGATTTATTTATAAGTTTCTAACTAACCTTTGATATATATATATATATATATATATATATAATATATATATATATATATATATATATATATATATACTTTAAGTCCCATTTCAAATAATAAATTATAATTTTTATTTATCAAACAATAACTTTATAACTAACCTTTAACACCTTTCAAATTATTTTATATTTTTATATATTCACATAATTTAACTAATTTCCATTAAATCTTGACTCTGGTCCTAAAGTCAAAATTAGTCGTTGGAGTCTCTGCTCAGACTATTTAACATGTTAAGCTGGATCTGTTTCTTCAACTTGTCCTGATGATGAACCACACTTGTTGGTTCGAAATGCATCAACAAATGATTTATCTTGTGATTCACGCCGAAGAATTTCTCTTAAACTTGATATGGTTCACAGAAGTCTCAATTCAACAATATGTAAATTATAAAATGTTTGGTACTATTTTTTGTAAATATATTTAGATCTCTAATGATTTTATATTAGTCTATATAATGTTTTGGCAATTTTTGAGGTAAAATAATTTTGTACTATAAAATTTGGGCGAATCATTTTTAGAAAAAAATGGAAAATTGGGGAATCCTTTTTTTGGAAAATGCATGCAAAATTAGCCCACTTGTGAATATTAGCTCCTAAAATTTTCCTTGATCTGCAAACCAAAAAATGTTAGTGGTGACAACAAATAAGTGTTGATTAGGAAAATTGTCATCTACAAGACTAACTTCATCATTAGTATGAATTCTAGAAAGGAAATCTGCAACCAATTTTTTTTCTTGGCCTATTTACAATATTGATATTAAATTCCTGTAGTAATAGCATCCATCCAGTAATCCTATCATTAGTAATCAATTTGTTCATTAAAAATTTGATGGTAGAATAATCAGTGTGTATGAAAACTCCATAGCCATTTATGTAGTGCCTAAACTTATCTATGGCATGCAAAACAACCAAAAAATAATTTTCAATGTTTGTGTAATTGAGTTATGTTGGTTTTCATTTTTTTTATAAAACAAATAGCATAGGACAATTTATTATCCTTTTATCATGAAACAAATCCAAGGGTTGTGTCATAAGCATCTATAAAAATGTGAAAATGAAGGGACCAATTTGGCCCTTTAAGTACTGGTGCTATAGATTTCTCCTTTAGAGCTTCAAAATTAGTTTGACAATTTGAGTTCCAAGAAAAAGTAACATTATTTGTAAGTAATTTTTAACATATGTGCAACTATTTTTGTAAACGTTTGAATAAACCTTCAAGAATAACTAGTGTGACCCAAAAAACATCTTACCACTTTTTGTGAACATGTTGTTGGAAGGTCCATGATGACTTTGACTTTAGCCACATTGACTTTGTTACCTACATGAGAAATGTGATTTCTAAGAACAATCCCCTTTGTTAATAGAATTTTACATTTTACATCACTTAAGGACTTTTTTACATCGAGTCAAAACTTTCTCAAGGTTGTCATGTGCTTCTTTAAAAGTATCAACATAGAAAATAAAATCATCCATGTAATCTTCTACGCGTTAATGAATTAAATTGGAAAAGATACCTAGTACTGCTTGTTGAAATATGGTAGGGGCATTTCATAGACCAGATGGTATGAATTTGTAAGAAAATGTCCCCCATGGACATGTAAATATAGTCTTGTCTTGGTCTTCTTGTGCAATTTGAATTTGGTTGTACCCAATAAAGCCATCAAGAAAGGAAAAATATTGTTTTCCCAATAAACTATCTAACATGTGGTTGATAAATGGCAATGGGAAATAGTCTTTCAAGGTTTCTTTATTTAACTCTTGGTAAACAATACAATTTCACCATTTGTCATTCTTTTTCGATATTACCACAAGTGGAGAAATGTACCTACTATTAGATATGGAGTATATGAAATTGGCATTTATCAGCTTTTGTAATTCTTCCTTGAGAATATCTTTTAAACAAGGATTCATGTCGTGTTGTGGCTTCCTAATGGGTCTAGCATTTTCTCGAAGATAAACATGATGTAGGTAGTTGTAAGGATGGATTCCACACATGTCTTGATAATCCCATGTGATTTTTTCTCATTTATTTTGATCAAGATTATGATTGATATGCAAAAAAATATAGGACTTATTTCAACATAACATTGTTGAAATCCGATCTTTATTTAATAATCGACACAATCGATAATGAATTTGTCAAATCATAATGCTCCTGTAAATCTCTAAAAGTATAGTCATATATAGGAGATAGTTTAGGATATTGGATATAATATTTGGTAGAAAGGAACCAACTCAAAAGGTTTATTTTGCTTGTTCATTCAATTCCCTTGATTTTTCGATAATTGAAAGTGGTTGTGCATTTCCTCCATTCTCATAGGGATCTTCTAACTATAAAGGATATTCTACTACAAATTTTGTTGGTGGGTGTAAAGTGAGTTTCTTCATGGAGGATCTAACAGATATGGTCGATTCTCTAAATCTACAACCAATGAAAACATCAATCATAGCTAACTAAACCCTCCCAAGAATCAAAGGGTTGACATTCATAGTGGTTTTTGGTTGGATAAATAAGAAATCCATGGGATATTCCCATGAACCCTAAGTCACAATAACATTGTCCAAAACACTAGTAGGATTGATTCAAGATCTTTTAGCAAGTTCAAGCATTGTAGGTGTAGATCGAAGTTTTTCTAATTGAAACATTTCCATGGTGATAACAATCATGATGTTGGTTTCATCCCCTATAGGAATGTCCCTAATGATAACAATAATTATAGGATTTTAGGATTAATATACTTTTCCATCAAAGCTTTTCCTATTATTAGTTTAGCTAATTGACCTATAACTTGAAATATGGGGAGGTGGGGAGGGGGGGGGGGGCTCTTTTCATTTTCTTCCAAGTCTCTTAATGCATGATTCCCCTATAGTTTTTGCATAACTAGGTACATCCTTTATAACTTGCAGTAAGGGAATCTCTACATAAACATTTTTCAATTTGTAGGTTTTAACCTTGTATAGAAACTATCTGCAAATGAATTCTCAAAATAGAAAAATATACAATGGTCAGAACATAAAACAAATATACACAAATATTTTCCCCTTGATCCCAAAAATGAGACTACCATATTGATTTTTCATTATATTCCTTTCAATGTTAAAATACATATATATGCATGCCAAAGCATTCATAAACCCCAATCCATAACTCTAGATTAGAAGATAATGGTAGTTCCCATGACTGGATTTACAAAATACCACGGACAGAAAACCATAATGCCTAAAACCATGTGAAAAACCCATGCACAAAACCATGGGTAGGTCCACCCACCATCTTGGGTACTCCCAACTATTATTGGGTCGGCATAATTTTTTTTCTCGGGGCACTGCCCAAGACATCATGCAAGGGGGCTACTATCCCCTTGTAAAATGCCCTGATGCGCCTGACGCAATGTACACCGTGTGGGGATAGTCATGGAAAGAATATAAGACACACCTAACACAATTATGTCTCTATATCAAGCTTAGTTTGGATGGTAATTTTTTTATAGAGGAAACCTCTTTGGATAAAGTGGAGTTTTGGGTGTTTGAGGTTGCTCTAAATGTGAGGTGGAAGGTGTTTGAGCAATGGGAATACTCACATCATTAATCGGGTCATCATGAATAATTTTATTGGGGGTTTCCTCCCCTTCAATCACTTCTTCAATGATAAAAATAGAATATATTTGTTTAAGAACCTTCCCCGATCTCAATTGTATTAATTGTAATGATATAGGAGTGATTACATATAATAGGAAGGTTTTCAACTCAACATTTAAAAGAGGCCCATATATTTAGGCTTTTGGGATTGGGAACCGACTGTATAGGAAATTATGGTCTAAGGGGGTTTTGACTTCCAGTTAATTGTGGTAATTGAGGTACTATTGGTTGAAGGGAGTTGTTTGTTTTTATTTGAATAAGAGGGTATGATTATAGCATTAGTGTGGAATATTGTGGATACTAAGGAAAAGGTGTCGGAACTAGTTATGAGGGACATTTCACGTAGGAATTTACTCACCAATTTTGATCTTATGCTTGGTTTTGAACATGATGTTGATGCCATGTGGGATAATTTTAGTATTTCATTAAGAATTATAAGATGGAAATAATTGCAATGAAGTATCTTGTGTCATACCTTGCATATGTGGTTTCCAAGGCATGTTTTATGTAGCTTGAAAGGATGATTCTACCACCTCATTACTTCCTTTATAAATAGATTGAAGTCCTAGAAGTAAGGGGAAATTATTCGTACTATGATCATGTACAAAAATAGCATAAATTTGAATCATATTCAATGGAAATTCTCTCAAAGGTTTTTTTTTCTACACTAAGAACAAAATATAGCCAAATGTATATTTCCTCCCCCCTGATTCTATTTAAGTTTGAATGTATCTAAAAACGAGCTAAGAGTGCCAATATTTTGTTTTAAAACTTTCTAACAAATTGCCTAATTCCACACTTGTTACTCCCCCACAATAGATTTAGTTATCCTAGAGAAAGCATCCCTTGTTCCTTTATCAGACTTTGCTCTACCTCACAAATACTTGCACAAATTACAAATTTCAAGAAATGATAAATGAGAATTATCACTAAAGCCATCAAATTTAACATATTTATATATTCATTCTGAATTCCCCTTTGAAAAATGGTGCTAACTATGTCATGATTTGGAGCAATAGGTTTAGTTTTGTGAATGTTGTATAGGAACCTTTCAACGTAGCCCTCAAGACTTTCTTCTTCTTGTTACTGGATCTTAAAGATGAAAGTATGTGCGTCCCTTATTCTATAGTAATCTTGGTGTTTTTTAAGATGAATGGTCTTCATATCATCCTAAGTCATAATAATATGTTCCCCTAGTCCCACAAACCATCTCAAAGAATATTCTTTTAATGTTGCAAAAAATAGATTTAATTTATGAGCATCATCCACATAGTTATAACTCTAGTCCAAAACGCTGAACTCAAATACAAAGGCATCTAGATCCTTTGTAGCCATACATCATACATTTGGTAGGACCAATGGAGGAATGCTTTTCAGGTTTTCATTCAGTGCCATGTCAAAAGTAGGGATCCGAAAAGTGTTTTCACTTTCAACTTCTTCATTTCTTTATTCCTCTACCATGTTGCCAAACAAGTTGAACTCAATTAAACTTGGCGATGAAGGTGGCTCAATAATCATATTTTGGTGGATGAGGAAGTTGTCTTCATCACATATTTTTGGAACTTCTTCTACAACAACAGTCTCTACTTGTGATACAAAAATTTTTGTGGAGTCTCACAAAATTCAATGATGTGTTCTAGAGATACTGCCTAATATAATACCAAATCAATCCTAGAAATTGGTTCTTCAATCTAGTTGTCTTTAGCTTCCTTTCCATTTTTCTCTTTTAGTGTCTTTTATACAGTGGATTCAAATTGTGGTGCAACTAGCTCAGGGGTTGGCTTTTGTGTGAAAGCTTCTCCTTTCCAACTTTTACCTACTTATCTTTTAATTGAATTAATAGGAGAGAACCTATGACTACCAAATAAAGTAGTCGAAATTTCAAATGTTTATGTAAGAAACCTACCTTTACTATCTCTAAGCTAAACTATTTAACCACATGTCAAAGAACGTCTGGAAGGACTTACTAAAGTGAACGTGGCAAGCTAGAACCTCTTTTTCAGTGTTTTTAAACAATATGTCTTTGCATCTTACTATATTTCCTTTGCTAATATGAAAAGTGATTAGAAATGAAATAAAAAAAAAATCAAGAAAACAAACTACTCTTACCGTTAACTTTAAATAGCTCCCTGGTAACGACACCAAAAATGTTGGGATGTTTTATTGTCATGAATAAACCCTTCACATGTCAATTCAGGACTTAATATTGCGAGTTATAAGAATAGTATATGCAAGAAACAAAATGAAAATTATTCTACTTAGAAATCATATTACACTATATTTGAGAAAGAAATTCAAATTCATTATAAAAATAATGTTGGTAATGTAAAACTTCTTATGAATGTAATTAAATAATCTACACTGAAAAAGTAATTATTTTTGCTAGTCCTTATCTTAAATCCCCTAGCAAAGTCTAGGAGTGTAGTCTTTCACTCTATGAGAAAGTGTTCATGCACTTAATAACAAGTTAGATTTGAAGAGTCCCATGTTTCTAAATATGGATTTTAGTATCTCTTAACCAAATATTGAAAAAAAGGCATCAAAATATGAAACATAGTATAAAAATTATAAAGTAAAGCATATATGCCAAAACTACCACACTAATGCTTGAAAAAAATACCTAACATAGATTTGAAATCTTCAACAATTTCTACCAATCAAATACTTGTTAGACAAAGCATGGGAGGTAGGAAACAAAATATATAAAACAAAGAAATTTATACTTTAAATGAAAATAAATCAAAATCAGATATATAGACCATATACTAATCAATACTAACCGGGTATCATGGAAACGAAGTATTGCAAATATTACATCGTGTAGCTCTGCTCAAAAAGGTCAAACTCTAATATAAGAATGAAATTGGTGTACTATCCAAACACGAAATCAATATAAAAATCAGTTCAATATAAAAATCAGAAATCAGTATTGTTTCTTCTTCATAAAAGTAAGGAGCATACTCATTATTTGTTCACATTTGTATTAATAGAAACTTGTTATGACAAGTGTGTCAATACATTAACTTTAGGGAGTTTGTAAACAAATCTCAATCTCCTCGAGCTTTGAGACAAAGAAGGGGATGTGTGAATCAGCCATATCTCACCATAAATGGAATAGGGTTTGGTTGGTCAAAAGAATGATCTCCACCATCAGTTTGTGTTCAAGGAAACTAACCATGGTTCGACTCAATTCTGCATTTGCTTTGAAGTATGGGAGGTACGTTATGTTTCCAATCGTGTCTTTCAAACCCATGTGACAGATTTCCATTTGAGTGGTTATGTCTTGAACAATAATCCTTGCTACCAAAATCCTTCTAGAGGTACCGTAAGAAAACTAAAATTCCATCACCCAAAATCCACTTAAATATAATAAACACCAAGGAATTCAATAAAATAAGCAACCATTATTTCATTATACTTGTTAAGGGTACTTAGGCTTAGAGTTATAAGGTTTTAGGGAAAATTAGAAAAAAAAGTAACAAGATAATGAAGAAAAAGGATAGTTGATGATGTCAATTTTGAAGACCAACGCTTCCATATTTGGAAATGACAATTATTTCGTGATGTACAAGAAACCATATGATTGATTATTGTGAAAGTGGTAATTAATCTCAATTTCTCAAATTTGAAGGAAAAAACTATGAATTTAGATTCTATTTTAATGTTGGTTAAATGTAAAATTGATTAAAAAGTGGAAGTGTTGATTTTGAAAAGTGTGAATTTTTATTTCAAAATTGTGATTTTTAAAAAAGAAATAAAAACGTGTGGATTTCCATTAAAAAAAATGTCAAATTTCAATTATGAAATTGTTAATACCAATTCAAAAGTGTTATCCCATATTTTTTTATATGGACAATGACAAAATACAAATAAATGGTTTATTGGCTCACCATTGTTTTACATATTATACATGATGCTAACCCATGTTAGTTTTTCTTTTAAGTATTTTATTAGAAATCCTAGCATCTAAGAGAACATCGTAACTTCTATATTTACCCTACCTTTCGTTATCCTCTCCTTATTACTCTTTAATTTTTGGTTGCATATCATAATTTAGTTAATCCTTGAGTTTTTGTCACTTGACTGAGAAATTTTGATTTTTGATTTTTCAAATGTGAAGATACTAAACATTTTTTTGTTCACTGTTCCATAATATGACTATGCCAGATCTACTTTGCTAAATATATCAACACTTAAGACATACAACATAATAATTTGAAACAAATTGTGATGACAACCATTTCATTGCAATGTTGCACTTTTTCAAAGTAATTTAAGGCAATGTACAAAAGGGTTCCTTGTAAGCAAAATACATATTTTATGAGCTCGTAGTTTTTAACTTCTTTAGATTAATTACGAACACTGTAACCTATTTATGGTAAAATATTGATTCACAAAACCCGAATCGTAAGTGAGGAGAAAAGAGAAACAATGTGAAAGAAAAATTATGTTGCCATTATGCCTCTTGAGCTAGGTTCCACAATTACAGGTTCCTTATGAACTTGGATAATACAAACAAGATATGATTTCAATAAATGTAAGTTCAACAATCATGATCTTGTATAAAGAACGTTAATAAACATAAGGTTAATAATAATGGTGTACCATAAAATAATCTACCATAAGAATACAAAAGTTGTAAATGAAAAACTATGCTTACAATACATTAATGATGTAAGAATTAAAATTTGTCATGCTTTAGTTCATTACTTATAAGTAACAAAAACAAAAAATATGAATTCTAGAGTGATCTTGGCAGTGTTTCCTTACCCTTCCAAAGTTATGCATTTCGATTGATTACTATTCCAACAAGATTCAACCAATCTTTGAACATATATAATAAAGCAATAAAGTTCTCAATAACAAAAGAAAATTACGGCCCTAAAAAAGAATATTATTTAAAACAAGAACCTTGTTTTGTAGTAAGCTTTGATAGAAACTTTCAACTTTTCTTTCCACAGTACGGTCCTTAGTTACATCATTCATTATGAGTTTTTGGTCATCCATTCAATAGAATTATGAATCCTATGCTTTCACAGATTTTATTATGCAAAATGAATTAGGAAAATCCAAATGTAGAGAGTAAAGATGTTTCGGAGATGAAGATTTCTCCAAAATTTGATTGTTGCATGTATAATTTGAATTCTTTTGTTCACAACTCACTTTAATTTCGAAGGAACCAATGATAGCACATACAACACAAAGAGGTTTCATTACATACTATGTAACATCTCCAATTTATCTTCTTAGAAAGTTTGTAATTAAACTCGTTTAAAATATGCATGGTTATTTTTTTTTTTATATATACTAATATAGTTTAGATGTACCATGGTATTGTAAACATTGTAAATATTTTACTTTTGTGGTTAATAGAATGATGATGACCATGATCAACAGATTATGAATGCTTATAGAGGCTATGATACCGCAAGAAAAGGAAGGTAAGGGGTTCTAAGGGATTTCTTTGTTATTTTTGTAACTATCTTACCTGATCATATTCACCTTAATTAGGTAAATTTTGAGGTATGAAATGGGTCTTCTATAAAAAAAATAAAATAATGGTAAAGAATTTCTAAATGAAAAGAAAAAAACTACTTCTTTAATTGTATTTTCAACTTATCTCTTTATAAGTATACTCAATTTTCAAGTGTGGCGCACTCATTGGATATGGAATAATAGAATTAGATTCTACATCCAATGAGTACCCACTTTGCATAATTTTGAGAGTACCCACACTGTGAAAAAATTAAAATACATGAAAAGAACACGTTTCCAAAAAACCTTTTCTCTTCATGTATTTTCAAATTTTCTCATTTGCAGTTCTTCTTAAAAGTATGCAGAGTGCGTGCTCAATGGATTTGAAATCTAATTTTACATCCAACGAGTGTCCACACTTGAAATTTGAGTACACCTATAAGGTGATAAGCTGAAAATATGATTAAAAAAGGTAGCTTTCTTCTTTTTCCTCAAAAACAACCCATAGGGATGACATCATCATATTGAATCCTACTGGTTTCTTAAAAGTTTGTTTTGTTACCATATTTTTCGTTTCAAGGTCCATTTTTGACCTCAAAATTCCCCAAAGGATTAAAAAAATGAGTAGTGGAGAAAACTAATTCCTAGAGGTAAGTCATCACTACTCTACATTAGCAATATGTCTCCCCTACATTATCGAAATGAGAATAATTAGTAGAGGGGCTTCTTGTTAGGAAAAGGAAAGTGTGTGAAATTTGAATAGGAGGAAACAAGTCGGAGAAAAATGGAAGAACAGAGAAGTTTTAGTCAAGAAAATAGCATACAACAAAGAGTTTATATAGATCATAACAACTATTAAAACATGTGCAGATACCTATTGAAAAATCTAGTAATCCAGATAGTATGCAAGAATTTTTCTTACATTAGCTAGACCTTTCTATTTCTTCTTTGAAAAGAGCAAGATGAAGATACTTCTAAGGGAATAAGAAATGGAGGTTTTTATGCATTGTAATATAAAGGTAATGCGAGTGTTTGTAGCTACTATGTCCTTTGAAAAAATTGGCCATGGAATTTATCTTGGTTGAATTTAGTGCATATTGAATTTAGAATCATTATTCCTACTTCACCTTGGTGGTATCATAGCATGTCTACGAGGTGGAGTTCTAAAATAGAACTACCTATGGTTAGGTGGAAATTGATTAGTATATTTGTTGTTTCTAATCATCCTTATCATCCTTATCGTATTCAGATAAGTTTCTATTTCTACCCATGATAATTGTTACGTTACTCTAGTTATCAATTATGAATATGTTATGGGTAAATTAATAGAGAAATTATATCTATTAAATCTGTCAAACATGTTACATGCATAAAGAAATAATGTTCATTTTATAAGTTTGTATTTTCTTCTTTGTATTATCTATGGAATTTAGGAAATGGAAATAAAGATGTTAGCATAAATTTACAAGTTTCTTCTCTTTTTGGTATGATAATTCTTTTATAACTAGGTATTTCCATTCTCGGTAGTTCCAACAAGTTTTTTATCTCTTCTCTATGATTTCATAAATATTTTGAGAAGTGGTTGATTACATAAAAAATGTTTAATTGTAGCCTATAAACCCATTAAATTCTAGCAAGTCATATAAGTATTTTTCTGTCACAATTTAACCTCAAGTCTTATAAATAATTTTGGAAAATTCAAGGTTTGGAGTGTAAGTTCCATCTCTTGGTCACATGGGCCAATTAGGGGGTAGTGGTTGAGGAATAGAGAGAAAAGGGGCTAAAAGGAGTTGGAAGTCCATAAGTTTGGACATCCAAAAAATAAAAATAAAAATAAAAATCAAGAAAAAACCAAATCTTAGTAATTGAATGATTCAAAATCTAATAAATGTTCTTATCCCTAAGATACTGCATAATTTCCCTACAAATGACATAATCAAGATAAACAAATGATATCAAATCTAACAAATAATTACTTTATATTAGTTACCTTGATTTTTTCATGTTTGTCGATAGAACAGTGGAGTTATGGTACTTGATGATCCATCAACTAGACTAAACCAAGTTTGAAGTGAGTCGTGTTATCTATTTTGGTCGCATGATTAATAGAATTTTCAATTCCTAGAGTGCTTTACAATTCCCATTAATGGAATTCCATTAATTAGAATTATAAAATTACAAATTTTATTTCTTAGTTCCCCTTATATTATGATTTCCCAATAGCCCAATTAATGGGAATGCTTGTCGATAGAATCTAGACATCAAGAGATCGACAATTGACATATTTAGAAGTTTAGAAATCCTAAATTTATTTAAATTACATTTTTATGGAAAACCTAGATCCAAGTGCCAATAGGGTAGGAAATGTGGTGGACATGTGTATCCCTATTACATATTATGTGGTAGGTGACGCAGCTGAAGATTTGACACTATTGTTGTGGTACTTTGGATAGGGATTGATGATGTTGACATGGAAGGATGATATGACATGCCCATGTGGTGATTTCATGGTGGGGATGATGTAGAGTTATGAAGTGGGACCCATGATCTGAAAAATGGCATTTTTGATAAAAATGTTTTTTAATATTTTTCCATATCTAGACGTGATTGACCAAACTATATCAAAATATATTATTTATTGCTAGTATGTAGAGTTCCCAATATCTATTGAAAATCAAAGTTGGAGTCCATTAATCTGAAAATATAACCTTTTAAATAATTGAGCTATTAAGATTTTCCTATAGTTGGATTTGTTAAAAAAAATTCTATTGGTGTGTTCCCATCATTTATCAAAAATTTGATCTAGAATCTTTTAAATTGGAAATATAACATTTTTGGAAAATAACCTTTAAAACAATTTCTAGATCCATACGTGGTTGCGTAGTTCACATGTTTTTGTATCCTAACAAAAAGTATGCATTGGTTTCCAATAGGAAGGAACATAAAGTAACATAAAGAATCATATGAAATACATGGAAGAGTAATGAAAAAAAAGGTAGTAGTGAACCAACAAATACACACTTGTGAGACTATATCCTTAAAACCCAATTGACTAGTACATAGAATTGAGTACATTCATATTTATATCCTGAATATATAGTTACAATAGTTTAGCTATCTCAACTGACTTAACCAAACCAAATCGATTGGTCGACTTGATTGGGGAGTCAACTAACTTACAATACATCCTTTAGTATGTTGACTCGATTCGACTAGTCGAATTAGTCAACTAGCCCCTCCAACATCTCCCCCACCCTTCGTTCCTTCTTCATCTTGAAGGAGGGAGAGACTTGGAGAATCAAAAAAATTATAGAAGTGTAATAAAAGAGGATAGAAAAAGTAAGAGAGAAGAAGAAAAGATCATTCTAGCTGAATGTTGAAAAGTTATTTTGTAATCTGAAACATTGGGTTCACAAAACTCTATAACAGGTCATTCCTCCTCTATCTAAAGTTATTTTGTAGTTGATGGAGATGGTTATGTCACTACATGTTCCTATGCTGGTTGGTTGACTAATATTATTGGCTCATCATCCTTTGATCATGAGATTCTCCTAGGGGGCTTAGGATGTGAATTCCTCTTCTTTTATTTTCCCCAAGTGACAAGTTGGAACCCTCATCCTATGATTCTAGGATGTCAGACTATTGTTGAGGGATCAATGGTCCACATTTTGATGTACTTAGTTCAAAAAATTGGAACTTAGGTCGAGGTGGAGTCAGGTGTATTGATGGTTCTTGGAAAAGGGTTTCTATGAATGCCACCTGATAAATTACGGGTGCAAGTGTTTAAAGATATTCACCAAATATCTACTAATATTTCACAAACTACTGGACTTGCACCTCAATAGTTTTCATAACTACCAAATATTGAATTTTATCTAATAAAAATCTCTCTTGAGTCAAACACATGTTAGGAGTACCTTACTACTCTAATTGTTGTATTTTTGCATTAATACTCTGTAGGTACTTCACAACATTGGAGGCTTCAATTTGGGCTTTCTTGCATTCTCTAAGACATTGGCTTTCTTCTTGAATTAATTACTTAGTTTCTAGATTCTTTTGTTGTGGTATTTAATTCTATAATTCATTCTTGACCCTAATTTCAAATATTTTGTGCTACCACAATGATTAGTTCCAAATTAACATTTGTTGTGCTCACAACTGACTATATACATTTGAAAATTAGGTTAGCCAATTGTTAAGAATGGTGTCAAGTGTGGCTACCTTGTCTAAGGTTCTTTCCAAATTCTATTTGGATTTCATAAATGCTTTGTGTCTATTGAATCATTGTAAAAAATTCTTGGCTCCCTGGTTCTCTAGCCTACTGTTGTAGTTGGGAAACCTGTTCATTCGTATGCACATTATGATTTACCAATAAATTTACCAATTTTTTAATAGTAGTAACTAGATCATCAATATAGGCCGGAATATCAAGATGAATTTTTTCTTCTGCCAGACTCATACAATATAACCAAATATCCTCTTCTTGCTACTTCCTTTTTCTCAACTTGTCATTGCCATTCAACTTATTTTTCCATCTTCCCCTAGATTCATTTATTTTGTATCATAAATAGGAAAAAATAAGTCTATTAGATGCATACATCAAATCATATGGTAGGGAATTCAATTTAGATTGATATTAAACTTTTAGTTTTTTAGGATTCTCTACATCCTTCTACTCAAGCAACCTTTTCGACAATCCTAGCCCCATTGTCTCAACAGATGTCTCGACTAGGGTCGAGTACATAGTTTCCTCCTGATTTTGTGGTGTGCTATGTGTATCCCTTAACTCTAGTTTAAATTTTACTAAAGTGTCATTGCATAGATCAACCAGATCGACATATTTTGAGGATATTTCATGGGCCTTAGACTACTTTCCATTTTGTGTCTATTGCCCACCATTCTCCCCTACAACATATGTTGGAGTGATTGGTGGTGAGTTTGAGGTATGGATGGCATCGAGGATGTATTCGTTTTGTTTCTCACCACCACTAGAATAACCTTGAGTCAGATATTTTGGTGGTGTTCCTCTTAGGATACTTGACTATGTTGTTGTTGTCTTTTCCTAATCTTCCTAGTCATATTCCACTATCATTTTCTATTTTACAGTTTTAATAAAAATCTCTTTCGCATGGCCCAATGGTTGTAAGATGTCAGGGTCGACTGATGATACCAATAATTCATATGTCTTCCTCAATTTCCAAGTGGATTTTCCTTTGCTTATTGTTTCTTCTATTAGTTGTTTTGCTATTGCATCCATGGATTTTTGTAGTTTCGAGTCATTGAGGATGATGTATGTCACGACATCTTGCCAATTTATTTTGACTACTTGTTCCTCGACATCAATACTTTGTTTTCCTCCTTGCTTGTCTACTTCTTAGATGAATGCAAGAAGGGGCTTGACAAGTTGACCTTAAATGGTACTATGTATTTTTCAAATTCCACCTCTTCTTCTTATTCCCTATTAGATCTTAGTTTCAAAATCTTTTTTGCAATACTGACCTTCCTAGCCTTTTACTTTGTCAAAATTACAGTGAGCTCAGGAGGCTTCTCTCGAAGCCTTTTGAGCATAGGAATAAAATCTTAAATCAAACTAAATAATTCATTTGTTTAGGTCCAATAGACCAAATTTTGGTCTCAGTGGACGTTAACCATCATCATCATCATGTAAGTGGTAGGAAAACTTTAGTCTGGGTTTCCCAAGAAGCCATTGGAATGGGGAAGACTGTATTTTTCTATCAACTTAGTTCATTAAAATTTTGTTAAATTGAAAGTAAGTATGGATTTCATTGGGTTGAACATCATCGTATTCGACATACCAGACCTTTGTCATGTCAAGGTGTAGTTTTATATATGAAGTACTACGTAAAATTCATCAAATTTTTTGGGATACCCTCCATCTGTTCGACACAAGTTTCAAATTGATAAACCAATTCTTGAAAATTTCCTATGGTGACCAACTCATTGGTGCCAACCACCCATGCCAAAGACCTTATAATTCTTCATAAATAGGACACATTGTTTTTGTAAAATTTTCTTCACCAACTAGTGATACCTACGTCATATCAAGTCATATTAGAGGGGATAGGAAACGAATGACCTTACTATAATTTTGGCATTCTTGGTAGTTCGTTTTCAACATGTCGACGACATGGTATACCGATTTGTATTATTTACCCAACCTTGTTATTTGGCTTATGGCTTCTAGTATATTAAGTTTTATGTTAGATGAATGACTCGCAAGAGTAAGGCGTAGAGAGACAATAATGAAAATGCATTTTACCAGGGGTCCTGCACTTAACTAATAATTAGATATTTTGAGTTCTTCATTGCTTTGCCACTAGTGAATTCTTTAATCCAAATGGTAGGTTGACGATCTTTGGGATCTATCCCTAATGTGTGGTAGACCAATGATATTATAAATAGTAATACCTATAATCTGCAGTGACTTCTCTAATCATAAGGTGCCATCGTGATACCAAATAACAATAAATTTTGTAACTTCTTCTTTCCAGCCTCGGAAGTCTGTAACTAGGGGTGCACCCAAATAATCTTCAATTCCAGCTTGATGAACATTTGGACATTCATGGTCCAATTCTTGTCGACTACGCCACATTTATTGAAGTTTATGAAAGTTTTTTCCTAGGAGGGCTCATCCATTTTGGATTGCATTATATTATGGAGTCGAACCTCCAATTTAGTTGCATTTCTCTTAACAAATCGTGCTTTGGTTCTTGGCTCTGCAAGGGTCCCACAAACTTGGAAGTGGACCTCTTTCCTTGTAATCTTAAAATATTCTTGAAATTATTGTCCTCGTAGGCACTCAAGAAGCTCTGAAAATGAAATATCTAGACTTGGAATGTCTAGAAGATTAATGAGCTCAAACATAATAGTTGGAAAAAATTCAAAATCAGTAGTGGGTGGGTCTAATTACTCACTTGGATTTATAGCCAAAGAATTAAGTGTGCAATTAATTTCATTCACGACATATCGTCAAATTTGTCTCGTCACAGTAATTGTTTCCATTAATCTAAATTCATACCAAGCACATGGTAAAGCTATCCTTATATTTTTTGTGGTTGGTTCTCTTTTATATAATGCCAAGTCATCAAGATTTTTTAAATGGGATTTGATCTCTCCATCGATAATGATGTCCCAATCAGGTGTAGCCATTTGGTCAATTTGTATTTTGAGTTTCGGTCCTTCTTCTCTCCTTTTGGTCATGTCGAATTCATTTTTAAAGTATTCTATGAATCTAAGTCACCAACCTTTCCTCCTTTCATGATGTTGTGGTTGTCGGTGTCGACTTGTATTTTTATATGATTTATTATTTAAGATTTTTTCCATTTCTGTGTGTTGTTGCTTGATATGATTGTCATTTTTTTCCTCTTTGATAGTACTTATTTGATGGCATGTTTGTTATTATACCAACTTTTCTTAACTCTGGATGAAAATCTTACTTAATAAATTATCTTCAATTATATTTAATTAACAAAAGAAATAGTGTACAATTAGTTGATAAGCTATACTTCCACACTATGGTTTTCGATAGCCCATGTTCTTGGCGCCTGAAAGAGGTTTTCACCAATATCATGCTAATGTTGTTAAGTGACATAATTTTTAAGTCGAGAACCATTTACAAGTTATTCAAATAAGCTCCCTTGAAGTGTTCTTAGTTGTGACGCTCCTGAAGAATGTATGAACTTTATCATAAAGGGGCCAAGCCATGCAATTTCCAATTTCCTCGATTTCCCCTTTATTCAACTATCATATAATAGTGCTAAGTCTCCCACTTTCAAATTCTTTGTTTGTAATTTCTATCATGTCATGATGTTTTCTAATTTTGCTTGCTTGTTGCTGGTGTAGTGCAAGCATCATGTCTTCGTCTAATCATTATAGCTGGTGGAATTGTTCCTTTTCAACTTTCTTGATATCTTACTTTAGCACAATTGATATGCTTGCAACATTTGTTGTGTATTTGAATGGCACTACTACTTCTTTACCATAGACTAATTTAAATGGTGTATATCCAATCAATTTTTTGTATGCCATTCGGTAGAATCACTGGGATTTTGTGATGCCAATTATTTATATTGATATTGTATAATTTTATAAGTCCATGATGCAATGTCTTGTTAAATGATTTGAACGCATCATTGGCCTGTGGGTGATATTTTTTTTTCTTTTTTATGCTCAATCATAAATTTTTGTACAATTGTTTTGATTGTAGCATCGAAAATGTGTATCCCTATCACTGATTACAATTAGGGGACAACCAAATCTTGTTACTATGTTTTTGTAGATAAATTTAATAGTTGTTTCCTTCATACAAGATTCAACTGGCTTAGCTTCTTCCCACTTCATCAAGTATTCCACTATTGTAATGACAAACTTTGTGTGCATACTCTTAGCACTTTTGGGAATAGACTAACAAAGTCAATTTCCCAAATATCAAATGGTAAAGTCAGGTTTATGGAGTGGAGTGGCATTTGGTTTCTCAACAATGGTTGGCCTAATCTTTGACAAATTTCACATTTCTGGATTTTTGTTCGACAATCTCAAAACAAGATCAACTAAACGTTTCTTTGTTGTCATATCTCCTTGATAATGCCCACCAAGACCTTCTTTGTGAGCTTCATATATAATAGTCTTATTTTCATGTTCTAAAACACATCTTCAATGTATCTCCTCGATTCCCATTTTGTATAAATGGCCATTTATCAATGAAAATTGGGCTTCTTTTATTATTAAGGTTTTATTTATTTATTTTTGTTTTATTTTTTTTGTTTTCTAGATAATTCATTGAGTGCTTTCCCCGTGTCCAAGAGCTAAGAAATTTCTGCAAATTCTGCATGAATTGCTTTTACTTTGAATAGGTTTACATCAAGCAAGTTTTCATGGAGTTTTGTCGATTCTTCCCATGTCTCCAGTCAATATAGATGGTTAGGTCTAACATTAATTTTTCCTACTCAAAGTATTACTTTGAATTCAAACTCTTGGAATAACAGTAGCCATTGATAGATTCAACCTTGATATGCTAGTTTTTTAACAAGATACCTTAAATATTGATGATCTATGAAAAATATGAAAGGATTGGCTAGGTAATGGCAAAATTTCTTGAGGGAAAATATCATGGCAAGTGCTTCTCTTTCCATTGTCAAGTAATTCCTTTCGGGTTTATTTATTTTTCAACTAGCATAAGCATTCAGATGGTCTATGCAATCACTATTAGGCTATGCTAGTATAACCCCAACTACCACATTACATGGAAATTCTTTGACCAGTAAGAGAAATTTAATATAAGAGCTTCAACCAACTTCCTTTTGAGTACTTGAAAAGACTTGTCACATTCTTTGGTCCAAACGTTAGGAACATCCTTATTTAATATTTCATAAATTAGGAAATTTATATGAATGTCATATGAACTTCCTATAATATCCTATATGCCCCAAAATGATTTTGATCTAATTTTGTATTCCATATCAACTTTGATCCCATCTTTAGATTCTACATGCCCCAACAATATTCCTATTAGAGTAGCAAAGATAGATTTCTTGATATTGAGAGACATATGAATTTGTCTACATATTGCTAGCATGAGTCCTAACCATTGGACACGATCCTTTAAAAATGGATACATGGTCCAATCATCAAAATAGACTACCATATTTTTATAAATATATTTTTGAGATGTTTTGACTACTATTCTAGAAAAAAATGTTGGTGCATTTTTCAAAAGGCATTACTTTGTATGCAAAAAAGCCAAATTATGTAACAAATGTAGTTTTTTCTTGGTCTTCTTTTGCAATAGGTACTTGGTTGTACCTTGAGAAAATTTCTTTGAACTAATAAGATTCATGCCCTACCACCTCATTTATAATCTCATATGCGAATTGAGTTGGAAATGGAAAAATTGTTGTCAAATTATTCAGACAGTGAAAATCACCAGAAATTCCTAATCTAGTCAGGTCTTGTTTTTTTGGGTTGAATGACCATGGGGATTTCCCATTCCATTTTTTCAATAGGATAGATGATGATAACAACCAACATCCCTTCTATTTCTTTTTGAAAAATCAAATTATATTTGTGAGCTAACTTTTATGGTCTCTTATTTATGATTTTAGCTCCCAAAATGAGGTTGATTTTCATCTCCCCATTTATTTTAAAAATCCCTTCACATCTTTTTAATCATAAAAAACATGTCTTGATATTATTTGAGTAAGTTGATAAATAATGTCTCTTTCCTGTTGAATCAATAGTCTCTAAGTCAAGCTATTTTTGATTATTTATCATTTGAAATATCAACTTCTTTAATTTTGATTTCCACATCCATGTAGTCGAGAGCCTTTGATTCATTGAGCTGATGGTCTTTGATTTTTATTTCGTAATAGACAAATCGGAACTACAGTTTTCTGAGTTTTTCACCTTCCTCCTTAGTGACTTTGAGTATTGTTTTCTCTTTTTAAATATTCTCATGACGTTCCTTTTTCTAGTAGAATCTTTAGCTTGGAATATGGATATTTTCCATTTCCAACAATTGGATATATTTTGATATGATGAGCACGATACATAATTGCATGAAAAAGTTGAAAATGAGTCAATTGTTCTTCCTCTTTTTTGTCTTTGGTTAATAGCATACTTTGTTTTAAAAAAATCTCTTATTTTTTGATCTATCTCGACTATTTATTTCTCCTTTGGTTGGAATTCAAAATATTTGATAAAATTGTTCTTTCGCTTACTCTGTTGGAGTGAGTCCCCTCGAGCTTCTTCAAGCTTATACCATTTGTTTGAAAAATCATCGAAGAGTATTTGGAAACATGTGTGGTCATACTTTCATCCTTATAACCAATTATTTTCCATTATTTCTCACAAATTTCAATATGTTGTATAGGGTGTTATCTTGACTTGGAAATTGTTCACTTGTGCTGACATCTTCCGCCCTTCAAATATTTCAACAAAATATGTCATTCTTGTTGTCTAGGTCTAGATTCTAGAAGCATGGGTGTCCCACCTTCGAGAGGCTTGTCTAGTAAAGGTTTTTAATGAGCTTTACAATCTGCCATGTTCCCCTATTACTTTAGTCACTTGTTCGATATGATTTATAAGGGAAGCTTGTTCTTTAAACCTTACTGGAGCATGAAAATATTTTCTCATGTCGAATGACAGTAGCATAGGAGTTTTTTTAATTTTATATCTTGAATAATGGGCACTTATTTTATAGTGAAGCAAGATTAGGCATTCTTATTTGGCATGCTTTTGATCGACCAAAATTCCTTCACTTTGGATTCATAATTCTCAATTTTCCATTTTTATAGCGTAGTATTTGAAGTTTTTCTATGAAGAAAGGGGATCCTGAAAGAATTTATCAAAATGAATTTGGCTTCAGATTATCTTTGTCCCCATGTAGTATTTGATATATACTCCTTGTTTCTACATCAACCTCCCAGGCTTCAACCTAGGGTTTTCCTTCTCAAGGGTTAGGAGGGATTATAATCCTTTTTTTTATTTCCTTTTAATTTTATTCCATCCTTTTATAGGCAAATTGTTGTCTTCATCCTTCAACCCCATGGTCTTTCAAATGAAGCTGGATATGTCAATATTCCATCGACTATGTCAGTTACCTCAACATCAACAAAATTTGATATTCCCATAGTTTATGTTTTTACTTGCTTCACCGTATTAATGGGTTCAATGAATCTATAATATGATTGTTTGAGGTAGTTAATAGTTTGTCGGGGAGTCGTTTTTCCTAGATTCAACCATGTTTCTCTTGGAAGGGTGTTCACTTACGATCCAAAGCCTACTATGAATTTTTTTTCATATATCCATCTATCTCAATCTCTACTTGAGGATCATAGTCATCAAAGTGCTTACCCTGAGATAGCTAGCACAAGTTTCTACATTGGTTTTTGTCCTCATTATAATGTTTCAATATATGGAGAAGTTCAATCAAACGATTGAATAACTGCTCTTGTTTCAATAATTCTAGAAATTCCTCTAATATATTATCTTTCATTAAAAAAATTCCAGCTTCATTTAAAAAAAAATCGACTGCCTTTTCCATTGTGTTAATATGTTGTTTCATGTCTAGATATTAGGCATTTTTTTTAGAAGGTAGAAAACTCGTTGATTTCCTAGAATGTTTTCTTGTCTAGCTTACGATCTGGTAACAAAATGAAGGCTTTTGTTAGTTCAAAACCTCTTTCTTTGGGAAAATATAAAGAATATTTACAACTCTTTTGGTCAAATTATTTTCTAATATTTTGGGGAAATATTATGAGTGATCACCCAATCCACACATGTTGCAAGATCTTAAGTCAGTTTTATCTTTTATAGGGAAAATAGGTGCAACATGGCATTCTTGCAAACACGTAAAGTAGTAAAGGCTTCCTCGGCCATGACCTTGGCCTCAACGTCATCCATTGTATCCACCTAATCTTCCACCAAATCCTCCTCTACCATTTCCTCTTCCTCCTTGTGTATTTGGGTCATTAAATTGATCAGATGCTTGAGTGTGATAGATAATATGATAATTAGGCTTGTTCTTACCATTCAATTGGCATTCTTGTGTAGAATGAATATTATCCTTACATATGGCACACCATTTAGGTTTTACATTCCTTAAATTACATTGGCACTCTCTAGTATTATGACTCAACATGACCTGACATATGTCACAATATTTCTCTACCTAGATCTGTCAGACATCCTGATCAAAATAATATGAAAATTTACAGTTATTTTTGGTGTTCCGCTCATTCTTATAGTTGGTACACTATAGGTTGTGTTTTTTTAAATATAAACTTAGCAATGAATATTGCAATTGGTCAATTTTTTCTTCTAATATTTTATTATCCATTAAGGAATTTGGCTTCCAATCATCATTTGTCTTAATTTGTTGGGCCATTTCAAAGCTTCTTCATGTGATGACACTTCATGCATTCTCAATGGCCCTTATAAATTTGGTAATTAACCAACAATGTACCATTAAGCTAGCAAGGACTCATCGATATAGTAAGGGAATTCACTTAAAAAATCCTTGAACTTTTTGTCATACTCCATGACTATTTCATCTGGTCTCTATTTAATTTATTTTTACTTTTGAGCTGTAATATGTTTAACATATTGGGCTTCAAAGAAGGAGAAGAAACTATTATTGATATACCTTTTATTTCTAGGTGGGTTCTCTATGGAATTCATAAACCATGTGAGAGCTATCTTCGAAAGACTTGTTGCAAATTGTGACATTTGTTTATATTCATCCACAATTTCTGAGGTACAAACTAGTGCTTTTTATGGTCTTTGTAATATTTTAAGAGGGGGATATGATTTAATCCCATTTTTACTTTAGGTGATGGAATAATTTCTATTTTCTTATGGCTAGTTGGCTAAACCATTTCTTCTAAGTTAGCGGCATCAGTAGCTGGTGAGTGAGTTACACACGAGGTGCTCTCTTTTTCATGTTTGACTCTTACGGAACTTTTCAAATTTTCATTGGTTTGACACCATTTATCAATATATTCAACGAACTGTTTGATACAAGGTTGTGTCGATTCATTGTCTCAACTTCTATTTCTTTCTTATTCAATAAATAATAATTGTGTTAGTGGGCATGTTTGTGAGGTTTTGTATATGGAGAAATATATATTAATTTTCTTCATTGTCTATCCAATATTGGTTGACTATAGGAATTTCAATTTCAAGACAACCCTCGAATTTCCATGCTTATCTCTTCTATACAAAATTGTGGATAGATCTAAGTTAATAGAATCTTTGCTAGAGGAATTATCTGATAATATGATTTGATATACTTGTGATAAGGAAACACAAAATTGTTGGCCTAGAGTCATCTATTTCCATATGTTTAACATTTATATAGACTATTGCTTCTTGTCAAAGCAAGAGGTGCTACGCCTCTCAACTCTACGTGTTGTTTTCTACCTATAGAGGACCTTTGTGTATAATAACTCTCACATTCACAACGACTTCTATTTATTTCTTCTTCAACAAATAATAGTTATGTTAGGGGGGCATATTTGTGAGGTTCTGTATATGGATAATTATATCTTCATTTTCTATCCAATATGGGTTGACTATAGGAATTTCAATTTTGAGACAACCCTCAAATTTCCATGCTCATCTCTTCTATACAAAATTGTGGATAGCTCTAAGTTAATAGAATCTTTGCTATAGGAATTATCTGATAACATGACTTGATATACTTGTGATAGGGGAATGCAAAATTGTTGGCCTAGAGTCATCTACTTCCATATTGTTTACATTTTTTCTAGGGCATAGTTTTAGACTATTGCTTCCTTTCAAATCAAGAGGTGCTACGCCTCTCAACTCTACGTGTTGTCTTCTACCTACAGAGGAGCCTTGTGCATCATTGCTCTCACACTCACAAAATTCTTTAGTTCTTAATCTCTGGTTAAATTGTTTGTCCCTTATTTCTTTTCTCTTCTTCTGCCTTTTATCCCTCTCTATTTTTTGAATATAGGCCAATTGTTTGTGTTTTTACATATGTGCTTGGCTCCTCCATTGGGTTCCTTGCTCAAGAATATCTTGTCATGTCATTGAAAATGATCATCTTCCTCTCATTTTGACATCCATTTTACTTTTAATTCTTTCTTTTTTTATTATTTTCTTATTTATTTCTCATGAACATTTACGCCCCCACCCACCCCCTCCTATCGTCAACCTAAGTTACTCCTGGTTGGTGAGGGTGAATTCAATGAACATTTTCATTTTCTCGAGAAGAAATCCCACACTTCTTTCATATTTTTACACTAAGTGTCAAGGAAATTCTCTCAATCATATCATTGATTATGTTTTTCATAGTCTATTGGAGTTTACAGGGGTGGCATGTATTTGACTATATGTCAGACTCCCCTGTCCAGGAGAAATTTATGTAATAAATAAGTTATAATGAAAAATATATTGGTGTGAAAATCATCGAAAAACCTTGCTTTAATTTTTTTGATAGAAGTGTATTCTTCTATTTATTGCTCCTCACAAAAGTCATCTAATACCTTATCGACCCACTCATGCAAAATTGTTCTTTATCTGTTTGTCAACTTTAAAGTTAATCATTCATCAAGTTCTATCTATTGCATTATGGAAGTTTTCAAGATACTTCTTTATTTTAGCAGGGTATACTTCAATAAACTTTTTGCGTGCCTTCATGAATAAATGTTCTCTAGATTCTACAACTGATAAGTAGTTTCTCCTCACATAATTCTTCAAGTAGTCGTTAATCCTTTTCTCCCACCACTCTTGTATCTCTTCCAATGTTAACATTTATGTAAGGATACGATGTAGGATTTGTAACAACCTCTAGGGTAAATGTGCATATAACAATCATAATAGGAAAAAAATACAATAAACATATCAGACATCAAAATCCATATATACATCAGTACATTTGCACATGAAAATCAACAGACTGATTTTTTTTCATTAATAAATTCAATGAACCAACAGAGATGGGACTACCATGTTACACCCGACCATAGATTGGCTGAGCCAAGTCTCTCTTCAGCCAATTACTCCCGTGCCATATTCCAAGCATGAATGTGGGATCTCATATAACACATCAATAAAAACTCATCTAGGGCTTCCGAAGGATACCCACCTCAACCCATCAAACAGTGATTCCACCTCATGGTCAGATATCATAGAAAAACATCATTAGATTGGTCTCCATCCAAACCTTTTAGGGCTTCCAGAGTGTTTTTCCAACTAAGGCTTCTAGAACTAGTAACTCAACCCACAACTTATATAGGGATTCCAGAGCGTTTGTCCAACCAAGGCTTCCAGGACTAGTAACTCAACCCGCTAAGGGCTTCTAGTGTGTTTGTCCAACTAGGGCTTTCACCTTCATTTTCTCCTAATTTCCATTATTTTCATAAATAAATGTGCCAAAATACATTTTTGCCTCTTTAATGCCTTAGCCATTGCCTTTGCCAATTTCCTTAACCATAAACAACCAGATGAACACCCCCTAGGATGCCCTTCCCACCATTCAGCTTGGAATAAGTGTCACATCATTCGTGGTATTTATATATATTTACATGGAATTTTCACGAGGGATGTTATAGAACCTTCCCCCTTAGTGGAACACCGTCCTCGATGTTCAATGAAACCTATAAATAACATGACTTTTGAGTACAAAACATACTGCCCATGGAGCTTTATAACATAGCTCGTTGCAATGTTTATAATGAAAGACCTACTCAAAAGAAAAAAATCATGACAACATGACCAGATAAAATCTATACTACATATTGGAGCTTTACAACATAGGTTATTACAGTATTTACAATTATATACACATATGCACATTTGCTTAACCAACAAATAAAGGATATGATGCCCGTATCTGCAATAAGGGAATCCAGAGGTTCACACCTACACCCTCAAGTAATACCAAGATTCACCTCCTTTCTAGGAATTCCAGAATCCACTGCATGGTCAAATCTACATCCAATGTCTAGCGAAAAGTTACAGGCTAATTGTTTCAGGGTGCACTCCCAATGTGCATTTGATTCCATCTGGAAATGCTAATGACCAAACCAAATCCATCCATGAACTTCCCTTCTCTGTTACACAGTCCCTCAGGAATCCAGTCACCTATTCCGTGCAGTCACTCACCTTCCAAGTTCCACTGGCACCCCCATCTCGAGTTGTCTATCCCTTGGAAAGGCTTCCTCGCATCGGAAGATACAAAAACCAAGGCATATACCTACCTCAACAAATCATATCGGTCATAGCATGCCCATGGAAATCAATGGACACTATTGGGTACCAGTGTCCCACAATGGCCCTGCTCTTGAAGTTCTTTATTAACATACCGCTGAAAGTTTCAATTCCTTTGTTGTTGCTGCTAATTCTTGTAGTCAATTTCAACCACCCAACTGGGCATATTGATTCTTCCTGTACCAAGAATATAACTTCCATTAGATTCAAAATAAATTGAAATAACTTCAAAACATACCTCATTGGTAGCTCGTCAATAAGGTACTTTTGCAATCATTTTTGGTTCCTGTCACAATAAGTCAAACTAGCATATTTGACCAAATCAACATGTATAAAAATATCACATTAGGTTCGCTCAAAACA
The DNA here is from genome assembly GCA_000404065.3 of Pinus taeda. Lineage (NCBI taxonomy): Eukaryota > Viridiplantae > Streptophyta > Pinopsida > Pinales > Pinaceae > Pinus > Pinus taeda. The sequence goes on from APFE030640464.1 coordinate 122,589, forward strand.
TAACAATAAAAATCATAAATTACATGTAACCATCATAAATCAGAATCATAGATCACATGTAATAATCATAGACCATAATCATAAATCACATGCATACTAAAACCAAAATACAATACCGATACCTATCCTTCATTGATCCTTACTTCCGCCTTTATTCTTTTTGTACACACACTGGATTGGTTGCCACACAAATAAAACATCCAATGCCTTCTCCTCCATAAGGTGCACATACACATAGTGTGCATCAAACACATACAACCATGCGTAATGTACAACACCATGCAATACATGGACCTACACCTAACGTACAATGGATACACCTGTGACTAGTGTACAACATAGTGCATCCATCTATAACCGATGTGCAATACCACCCAATACATGTACCTACATAGAGTACAAGACGATGAGTACACACTCCGTAATACCACGACTACATGATGAACATACATAATACCACATGCCCTCAACACATCATGTATGACATGCACACAATACCACACATGCACCAATACCATATGTACAACATGTACACAGTACCACCAGTACACCACACCACCTACATAATGTATGTACATCATCACATGTAAATGGCACCACCTGCACAATGTGTACACAATGCCACATGTACACTACGCCACTATACAATGCATACACAATACCACATGTACACAGTACCACAAGCACGACATGTACACGACACCACATGTACACATCGCCATATGCCCGACATGTACATAACACCACATGCACACACGCCATATGCACGACATATACATAACGCCACATGCACACAACGCCACTTGTGCAATGTGTACACAACACCACACGTACACGGCACCAATTGTACAATCATGCACACCACACCATACGTACATAGTACCAATGTACCACATGCACACAACACCACTTGTATATAGCATTGCATATCCAACACATACATGGCATCATTTGCACATATCACTACATATCAAATCATGTGCATAGCACGCTATGCACACAACACTACAAATTCATCATGCACAGAGCACCATATGCACACACACCACATATGCATCATGAAGACACTATAATATGTATACAACAACCCATATGAAATATTCACACAACCCTATTTGTACTATCCTATACATAACATTGCATAAATAACATGTACACATGCTACATATACACAAAACCACAAGTTCACACATCATAGATGCAACATGTATAACATATACAACATATGCATAATAGTAGTACCACACATCCAAAACCATACTATCCTTATCAAGAAACCTTGCTTCTGGTATCTCATCCATGCTTATCCTAGCATGCCGCAAACCACACTGCTTTCATTTTGCTGATGTATCCTTCAACATTACCTGTCATAACATAAACATAGGAATAATACAAGTATACAGTACCAAATCATATCCACATGATACTGACCTTGTATATTTGTCATGACTATTCTTCCCAATTGATTCCTCGTAAGACCAGGAACCTCTTCATGTTGTTCTCTTGCAAAAGCAATCATTCCCCCACAAGAATGATCCCTTACAACCCTGTCAGATCGTAACATAGATACATGTACAAATACATACACCATAAAATAATAATGATCTTGTTAGCCAACGTCATACATAGATGCATATGTACATATAAACATTAACATAAAATAATCATGATTCATGATCACCTTGTCAAATATGACATACATCCATAGATGTATACATATATAAACATCAACATAATTATGATCATAAAATAATTACTAGATATAAAGTTCAAGATTAAGAGAAATTCCTTTATTCATGCACAACATGCACGATATTGAGAATATTAATTCCCAACATAGCCAAGGCATCTAACGCCTCATATCCATTCACTTTACCTTTTATGGTTACCTTTCTTGTGTCTGCATTGCTACTATCCATTTACCACAATGGACCCAACCAGTCCAACCAATTTTCATAGTCTTACCTTCCGTTGCGATTACTCATGCACAGAGCTTCATTTGGGTCTTATATCATTGGTTGGGTACTGCAAATCTCTCCTAATTTCCACCAACTTTCCTCTCTCCCAACCAATTCTCAAGACTCAAAACATAAAAAAGGCAAGACAAGAAATAAACAAGAAAAAGACCATAAAAACCAATAACAACATGACTCTGCAAACAAAGTGGGATGGCCATACACTAGACATAAACAAAGCCACAAATCAAGCTCAACAATCATAAAAGACCAAAAGCGCAAGACTAAAAACAAACACCATGACTCAATCCCCATGGTTCCCAGGGAAAGCTCAACCCAAGCATTCTACAAGATTTCATGGCAACCTCTCTTGCCATGCAACTCCCTACATCATGCTCACACATGTCAACCACATGTTACAAATATAAGACAATCATATCTATCAATTTGAAATCAACCTTTACCAAGACTAACCATCATGTCATAATCCATAGTCAACTCACAGTCATTAGGCATAATACTAAAACTATCACCAACTACACTCAAGTACCTATCAAATGTCTTAACACATATGTATTAGTACCATCATCTTAAAAAAAGATCATTGGAGCACATACTCATACTATGAAATTCATCAAACATTCAACCAACTCACAAACATACAATGTTAAATAAATCAATTAAACGACATAATAGGCACCAAACACTCAAATACCAAATAGACGATGTAATCAACTATGAAACACCAAGTATAATACATAAGAAAACTCATAACTTAGTGTACCTCAGGGGAGGCTATCTTGTCAGTATAATCAATCTAGTCAGCGAGAAATAACTTTACAACATGTCAACTCAAGCACTCATAAGATCATGATATCCATAACAATATCTAACTAACACGTTCACATCATAAACTCATACACAATTATCATTCACACATATGAAAAGTTAATCTAGATTAGTATGACACCATCTCACAAATATGTCGTTTCATACCTAAATATCGCAACCATGACCATCTACATAGGTCAAACCAAGTTAGCACAATACATATAACATCAAGATCTTCAAGGAAATGAACATAACCATCACGCATATGGCCAATCCAAATTATAACATCAATATCTCAATTAAATGACCCTAATCATCAAGTTAATAACATATAACAACAATAAGCTATATATCATGCTCATCAACACATAAAACCGAATCATCAAGCTAATTGTCATATAAAAATCAACAAGTTAACCTATAACATACTCATCAGCAACATATAACATAATCATCAGGTTATCTAATATAAAACAACAACAATAATGCATACAACTACAGGTTACTATCATTCTTGACTATCTGACACATGTGCATATAACTACACTAATTAACTAACATCTATCATGATTGTAACCATAACTTCAAAAGATGTACATAAACCTAATGCATATAAAAATCCTTAACTTACATGCCTACATGTCGAAGATGCAATACCTGTATGACGATATGCTCTTACCCCAAAGTCCAATGCTTCAACCTCATTATGATGATTTGCATCTCCTACTTTATCTCATCCAACACATTAGCATCATAACAACCAATAGCATCATGATGACCTAAATTGCATACAATAACTTTACAACGCATGTTTGACCTACTATACATGCATAATCATAGCCACAAACATACATGCATAAAAACAATCAATACTCCATTGTACACATTGCCACATGCAACCAGCAGTGTGCATAAGCAATGAAAAAACAACTACCAATATGCATAACCGCATGTAGTCTAACATAATTGACTAGTCCTTGTAATCAATCTACAAGACTGATGCATGTAATCAAAATATTCAAAAAGGTAACCTAACATACAAGGATGTACGTAGGTATCATGAAATCAACATGTAAGCGATATATAATCCATACATAGTCAGTCAAATGTTCCAAAAATCAATACATCATGTCTATTAATTTGAAATCAATATTCACCAATGCTAACAACCTATAAGCATACCCCTTACTATCCATGGTCCACACTAAGTTAGAAGGAGGAAACTACTATAATGGTCCGATCTCCATGTCCAATTATGGAAATGGGATCTCCAAATATCTATTAAATTTAACCAAACTTGAAAAGAAATTGATTTTTATTTCTCATACATTTGTATGAGACTAAGTCAAAAACATTGCACTTATTCCACTTGTAACACAATAACTAAAAACATGTCACTTTTCCATTTCCTTACATGCAACTTCTCAATTTCCTTCCATGAAACCTTTCAAATTTCCTACATGCAACTCTTCAAATTATTTGCATGCAAATAGGCATAGATCAGATACATCCATATTATCATACTACAATACTATCCCATCCAAAAAATTAACATTTTCTTCAAACAATTACCATACTTTTGCATTTTTCTCAAACAACTACTATACTATTATATTTGCATGTAAGCATTTATTGAAACATTTTACATGCAAACTAATATAGAAAACTATTTGCATAAGTAACAATATATCAACTACAGAAATACTATTACACATCAATATTATCCCCAACCACAAACAACATACTCATTGGGGCATTTTATCAAACAGTTTGTATGCAATTAATCATTGAACCATTTAAGCATTTAATCAAACACTTTTCATGCAAACTAATATAGAGAATGATTTAATGCATATATTCTAAACTGTAGTAGTACAAGTTATGGAAACTAAACCATATGATCAGTGGTATTTTCCCTCACTATGGTTCAAATTCCAACTTCTGATATTTCATAGATGAAAATTTATAACAAAAATACCAACACAATCCTATTTGGTGCACAATTCTAGGAATATCGAGAAAGCTCAATTTACACTGGTCATATATCCTAAAATATAGTGAATGAATGTCTGAAATTGTTATCACAATATAAGCAGAATTTCCTCTCATTGTAGAAACAATTTCAGCTCTTGAGAGTGCCCAAAATAAAAGTTATAACAAAAATGTCATGACCTGATTGAGACCTAATTTTAGGAGCATTCAGAAGGCTCAACTCCCTTTGCTCATATATCCTCAAATATTGTGACCCAATGTCTAAAATGTCTACCACATAATCTTTGGTATTTCCCCTCAATGTGGACGATTTTTAAGCTTTTGAAAGCATATAGAAGAAAATTTATTGCAGCAATTCCAACGTGACCTGTTTAACGGTGCATTCAGGAAGGTCATCTTCCTTAGATCATAATTCCTAAAGTATTGTGTCCAATACCTAAACATTTTACCACATTATCAGTGGGATTTACCTTCAATATGAACAAATTTTCAACTTCTAATTTTTCGCAAAAGTAAATTTATAACAGATATGACAGAAAGGTCTAAAATTTAACCTTTGTTCTTCATTTTACCTATGATAGAGCCCATCTAGTCCAAGTATTTGAACCATGCTCTGATGCCAATCTGTAACAAAATCCGAGGTAAATGTGCATATCACAAGCATAATAGGAACAACAATACAATAAACATATCAAACATAAAAATCCATATATACATCAGTACATTTGCCCATGAAAATCAAGGGAATGATTTTTTTTCCTTAATAAATTCAATGAACCAACTGGAGATGGGACTACCACGTTCCACCCGACCATAAAATGGTTGAGCCAAGTATCACTTCAGCTAATCATCCTCGTGCCATATTCCAAGCATGAATGTGGTATCTCATAGAACAAATCAATCAAAACTCATCCAGGGCTTTTGGAGGCCACCCACCTCAACCCATCAAATAGTGATTCTAGCTCATGGTCAGACATCACCAAAAACCATCATCAGATTGGTCTCCATCCAAGTCTTCCAAGGTTTCCAGAGTGTTTGTCCAACCAAGACTTCCAGAACTAGTAACTCAACCCATAGCTTATACAGGGCTTCCAGAGCGTTTGTCCAACCAAGGCTTCCAAGACTAGTAACTCAACTCGCTAAGGGCTTCCAAAGTGTTTGTCCAACCAAGGCTTCCAGGACTAGTAATTCAACCCAAGCTATTACGGGGCTTCCAGAGCATTTGTTCAACCAAGGCCTCCAGGACTAGTAACTCAATCCAAGCTACGGAAACATGAGAACCAACCAAAACAAAGCAATGAAAGTAAACCCACAATCACCATGGCTATCTAGGAAATGGCTAGACTAGGCAATCCACTGTTGATCTAGGCAATTCTCCATGCCAATGATAGATCACAACTATGAAACCACATGCATGTGCCATGCATGACAAAACTAGTGAATAAATTGTACATGCAGTTCGATACCTGCAAGAAAATCTGATATAGTTGTTGATGTCAATGCCTTCTTTGCTCTTTCCTATTATTCCTTTTCCTTCTTACTCCAAGAATCCAAGTATGCTACACCCTCCAAGAGTGTTCCAAGAAAACTCTAAGTCTCCAAGAGGATGAGAGAGAGAGAGAGAATAATGAGAGAGCTCCAAAGCTAAATTGACCAAGTCTTACCCACTGATCCTCATAAGCCTTTTCATTAATGATGCCTCTATTTTCTTCATTTTCCATTATTTTCCTTCAATTTCCTTCTCACATGAAAAATGTGACCTTTCACCTTCCTTTTCTCCTAATTTCCATTATTTTCATAAATAAATGTGCCAAAATGCCTTTTTGCCTCTTTAATGCCTTAGTTATTCCCTTTTCCAATTTCCTTAACCATAAACAACCAAATGAACACCCCTTAGGATGCCCTTCCCACCATTCAACTTGGAATAAGTGTCCCATCATCCGTGGTATTTATATATTTTACATGGAATTTTCACCAGGGCTGTTATAGAATCAGGTCCAACACTATTGACAATGGAACCGTTATTGTAATCTAGAAAAAAATATGCATTGGTTACTAGTAGGAGGAACATCCAGTAAGCTAAAGAAACACATGGAAGAGTAAAGAGACACAAAAGTAATAGTGAGCCAACAAATGCACACTTGTATTAATGTATCCTTAACAACCAACTAACTAGTACAGAGAATTGGGTATTGTTGGGCCCTACTATTGATACCCCTTTTCACACCCTATCCTACTATTTTTACCATAACCTATCCTACTTTAACCTTTTTGACGCCGTAAAATCACTCTACACTAGCTAAACTGTGTTATTTTACAATGGAGGTAAGAATCATTAATAAGGACTATTTTCATATATATTTTCTTGGTTTAAGTAGGTGTTAAATGAATTTATATTTCTCACATAATTGACTGATCTATAGATGAGACTCTTAAATATAGGGAAGACACTTGAGTACGTGGATAGGTAATAAGAGATCCAACACCTAGTTCAACAAATACATCAAGCAACCATTTTTGTAGTAGTCATTTTGTAGTTAGTTTGGTACTCAATTTGGTACTCTATTTCAGATTCTGTACCAGGAAACTAGTCAATACTCAGCATCCTGAAGATAGTTTCTCTTGTTCGTGAGCATGGTGTTAGTTTTCTTGATCCAAAGATAGCATCACAAATGGAACAATTTAGTTATGATATGGGTGAAGTGCTTCTGGGGATTTAGCTTAGCTTATATTAGTCCAGATCATAGATGTATTTTCTTTCGTTGGTCATTTTATTGTAACAATTTTTAGGGATGAATTATTTAAAAAGGTCTAGTGTTTGTATGGAAGGTTACACACATATGCATAGGATGAACCAATGATAAGGAGATTGTGACTGAACATCATTTGACTCTGTTTTGTTTAAGATTGAAACTCTCAGACTTATTCTCTATTGAAGGCTTTTAATATATTTGTCTCAGCTTATATATATATATATCTATATATCTATCTATCTATATATATATATATGTGTGTGTGTGTGTGTGTGTGTGTGTGTGTGTGAGAATTCATGTTTCCATGATCTGTGAATTATTGATTAAATTAGACTTGTTCTAGGTTGTGGCAAGGGCCCACCACAGGCCTTGAACAAGTTCTGTAACAATTTTTGTTAAGTAGAAGGTGCATTTGAATTCATTTAGAAGAACTATAATTGAATATTAATTTCATTTCATTGGTGATTTCCAGAATTTCCGTACTTAGAATCATACTTAAATTTCATTTGAAGATCTCGTAGATATGGAGTTGTGATAACTAGTGAAATGTTTATTGAGTTTTCATGAACTTGAGGATCATAGTTATAAGTATCCTCTACATCTATTGTATTCTTTGATTTCTATCATGATTCTGTGAACACTAAAGAAGAAGGTTTTAGTTTGGGACATATTTACGAGGAGCAAATTCTTGTAACTTTAGGTTGAATCATCTGTTTGATATGTGGATCTATATAATGTTAGAAATAAATTCTTATAGCTTGTGTTCAATCTGAATTCTTGTGAGGCTTGATTAGGAATAGTGTGCCATTTATTTGTGAAATAGTGTGTGTTAACATTTGGAGAATAGCATACCATTTACAATGTGTTGGTTAATTGATTTACAATGTACCCATTATTTGATTTGTAGCGTATTGATAATTTGATGAGTGATATGTCATTCATTTGATTTCATATTTAGCCTTGAGTTGGATTTATCAACTTAGAATTTGTAAGTATTTTGTTTACTTGCTCAGATAATTAGAAAATTGTGTGTTATTTAGTTGCTCAGATTAATTTCGAATTAGAAAGCCCTATGTTATGTGTTTAGATAATTAGTTGATTTTGAATGGATTGTTAAATAGGAAATAGTATGAATTAATTTTCGGGACATTGTTGAGTTCACTTTCATTTTTTAGCACCTTGGGGATTAGTTTTGTACAATGGTTTCTGAATGGAGTAAATTGTTAGATTGATTTGAGAACATGGTTTGTGATGATTGCTAATCTTATTGCTGGGATATTTTTCAAGTTAGATGCACCATAATTGAGGATAAATCAGTAATTTTGGGTCATGTAAGTGTAATAGGTTTCTTAGTTAGTAATTTAAATTGTGTATCGAATTAGCTTTCTTCACTTTGGTGAATTCTAGTGTGATTATTAGGAACATAGTTTCATTATTCTGTACTTAAATTTGTACCAAGATTGTATAGGGTAAGTCTATATATGAACTGTAATGCATTGCAACTCAAAGCCTATGAATTTTGGTTGACAATTTAAATTTATGGAATTCAATGACGTATAAAAACCCTAACATTTTTGGCGCCATTTCTAAGGAGTTACAAATGGTCCAGGTAATATTTTTCTAAGATTTAGATGTGTGGTAAGGATTTTGCAGGGAAATTAGAGGGAAAAGAGTGTACAATAAGACATGAGTGAAGAGCCACATGTCCACTATGGCGGGGTTGCTCCAATGTCTTGTTGTATTTAATAAATTTTTGTAGTGTTTTCTTTTTCTCTTTCTTATGTGTTAGCTTCTGGTCGAATCGTTTGAGGCGTCAATGCCGAGCCACTTAACTAAAAGACCCCCAAGCATACATATAAGGTAAGGGGGCGGGCAGGTAAGGAAGCAAGCATAAGGAATTGAAAGCATAGTAGTGGGATAGACACAAACTAGACTATATAGCCACCGCTACCAGATGAGTCACTTCACTTTGAAGTCGCATTGAAGCCAACAATAGTGCCCCAAAACACCTTCCTGGCATTTGTTTGTCAATACCAAAAGTAGAGTTAGATCTAGAGATAGTAAGCGAATATTTATTCAAAGTATGAAATCAATTTCATAATTATTTGGTCCTACAAAAACACCCCCAAATAACCCATCTAATCATTATGCAGGTATCATAGAGGAGGGAGAAATATCTACCATAAAGTTGGCCTTAGAGATGGAAATATTACATCATGAGGAGGCAACATATCTTCATGGTATACCACAAGAAGAACAAACTATCTTAGCATTTGTTGTAGGTACGAAACTTGTGGTAGTCTCACAAGTAGAGTTAGTAGTAAGAGGTCCTTGAAGGGATTTGGGACTTGGGTAAATTAGGCCCAATCCACTTGAATCTTCTTCTAGATGGAACACTATACTCAGGCTTACTTCTGAAGCTCTAACAAAGATGGCTAATAGAGGAGGAGGTGAGGAGAACAAAAGTGGTGATTGGAACAATGACATAAATAATGGTGGGGCAAAAATTAGGGATAATGATAGAATCAATGCTTGAATTAATGGGAATAATGACCAGAGAGATGGGCCAATAGGGGGACCCGAGGAAAATGAGGAGGATTTAGAGACTACCTTCAAATTTTCAATTCTGGATATCACCAGAAACATTACTATGAGGAATATACACTTGGCATCTCTTCCACTTTTCCATGGTACGTCCTCTGAAGACCTTGACTCTTTTCTGTTCAAATTTTATATTCTTTTCAGAAGTTACAATTACTATGGTTATGCACATAAACTTAAACTATTCCATGCTACGTTAAAATATTTAGCCATGAGATAGTTTATGGGTTTGGGAGAACTTAATATTTACTCATGGGATGATATGAAGTTTATTTTTCTTAAGAAATATCAATATTACTGTAAATGCATAGATGTTAATGAAATTTTTAGGATAAAATAGATGGAGGATGAGAGTTTGTAATAATACCTTGAAAGGTTGCTTTATAACTATCACAAATCCCGAGTAGGTAATCTGGATGAGAGAATCTTTAGGAATATATTTCTAAAAAGGTTAAGGGAATAATGCATTGAAACACTAAATCTCTTGAGTTCTAGTGATATCTATAAGAACCCCTTTGCTGAAATAACCAAACAATGCATAATTTATTCTAGAAGTCAAGCTAAGGTGGGCAAGAGGATTCAGGACAATCCAAGGGATTGTGTGACTAGGAATTCTAAACTAGTGCAGGGTGGTGTCACTCAAGTTAAACTAGGAAACCTCTTGGAAGAATTTAAAGCAAACATCCTAAATACCATTAGTGAGCAGTTGGATGCTCTGAAAATTAAAAGAAAACAAGAGGAAGAGAAGGTTTATTTGGCTATTTTCTATCCTAAATGCAGACAAAAACATGCTGAGAGGGAATGTCCCATTAATGTGGTAGAAATTTGTGGAATCTGTACACATGAGCACCCCACTGACTAGTGCCCCTCCCTTCCGATATTAAAAGCTATTTAAAAAGGGGGCTAAAACAAGTGAGATTCCTCAATCATATAGGAAACCATCGTGGAGAATGCCAAACAATAATACTTATAAAGACACTAATATTCAAGGCTTTCCTCAACATCAACCATGGAACTCTCAACCTTTTTATTCTTCATGGCCTACATGGCCACTTCAAAGTTCACCTCAAGGATGGAGAGGGAATCCTTATGGAAGCACCTTTCAACCTAAAACCAAAGCACCTCCATACCCTCAATATCAATGTCCACCTTACATGCCTTATGCATCGAATATGCCTCAATTCTAGTGATCGAAATCTAGATTAGGAGCAAAAATTTGCTCAAAAATCAAAGTTCTCAGAATCGATAAAACTTGAGTGACCCCAACACAAATCGTTTCACTCAAAACGGAGTTCATATGAGAAAGTTAAAGCCTTCTTTTTGTTTTTTCAAACTGGCAAATTTTTGTGACTGGGATGCTGATTAGGAATCTGTACAACCTAGTCAGCAAAAGAGAATATTCCTTGGAATATTCTCAAAATATTCCCATAAGTAGTTTAACCAGATTTTAACACTTGGAAAAACATTATTGGTCAAAGCACATTTGGGAGGACCAATGAGAGGCTAACACATGGCAAGCCTAGAGGCCACCACGTGCCCTTTCAAAGGTGAATCAAAATTTTATTGGCAGGCCAGGGAGTTGAACCTGTGACCTCGCCTGTACAAGCGTCAGGTTTTATCATTCTACCACCACCATGTCACTTAATATGTTAAGGGCACATTTACTATTTGAAGTTTAATGCCGAAAGTTTGGAGGTAAACTGTTAGCAGTAACCACTAACCTTAACCACTATGTGACTAACACTACAAACCTTAACTGCTAGCATTTTATGCTAGCTGCGCCATTAAATTTGCTAATTGCAGATTAACATTAATTAATCATGCTTATCCATTAATTAATTTCGGGATTAACTTGGTGGAAGTTTGGCAGGTCCACTAAATACATAATTCCTCCATTTTCGGGGGAGTTAACTGGAATTTCTCTAGTTTTGGTGGAGTTTTCCTATGGAAAACTAAAGAGGCCATAAATTCAACTAAATTCGACCAATTTTGGATCAGAAAGGGTCATTCCTAGAGGATTTGGATGCTATGAACACAATGGAATATGTTGCAGAGATAGAAAGGCACTTATGTATGTGATTTTTCTACGTTGAAGTTTAAGGAAGCTTAGGGCCACTGGGAGAGGAGGTCAAGCCTAGATCAGTTGAAGTCCAAATTCAAAGCTTGGAGAGTCATTTTTGGGGTTTTTGGGTCTTATGAATCCAATGGATTAGGTTTCAAAGCCATTGTAGAACTATAGGTGCATGTAATAAGAGAATTTACCATTAATCCAAAGAAGGCCTAGCCTTTGAACAATGTCTAAGGAGATGTAGCCTAGGAGGGGTGAACTCTTTTATCAGCTTTATGTTATGAGTTTTCTATGTTTTAATTATCTACATTTTACTTGCTACATATGTGTTTTTAAGAATCTAATTAACCTAATGGATTGCTCATAAAATACACTTAACACTTGACACATAATTCCTCACATTTTGGCTAACATGAGACGATGCCTAACACATTTTTAAACTGATGAGGGAGATTTCATAGCATTAACAAGTTTTACCAAAATTTTAGATCATGTTGGTATCAGAGGACTGTTAGCTCATTGTAACCATGAAATGGTTTTCCAAGGTTATCTAGAAAATTAGTTATTGGTTTTGTATTTTTGCAAGGAGAAATTTAACTGTGTGCAATTTTGTGTGATGGTAGCTTTAACAAGTGATGTTTCTAATTCATTTTCCTTAGCAAGACTCTTTTATGAAGAGATTTTTTAAGAGCTTATCATCATGAGAGATTTGGTGCAAGAGTTGTATGAAGATAGGAAGGAGAGCACTATACTTCAAGAGGAGTTGATGGCCATGAAGGAGGAGAAGAAAGAGCTTCTTGAAAAGATGCATGAGATGGAGATTCAACTCCATGATGCCAAGGAAACCCTAGCCAAGTATGTGCACGAAAATGAGGTATTCAATTCAAGTTTATCTTCAATTTCATCTCAAAATGAATTTTTTGGTTCTTTTGAAAGACACAATAGAGGAATAGGGTCCAAATTATTGATGAATGTGGGCTATGAAGGTAAAGGGTTAGGAAAACATGCACAAGTCATAGTTGAGCCAATTGTTGTTGAGGAAAGGCCTAGGTATTTGGGTCTTGGTTATGGAAAACATGATGGAGAATGCTCCAAAACCAAGGAGGCACATGAAGGTGTTCCAAGAAGGACTTTCATTACATTTTCATTACCTCAAGCTTGTGAAGTTTGTCTTCATGAGGAATGAAAAAGTTTTATACCCACTTTGCAAGAAGATTCTTATAATCATTGAAACCATTGTTGGTATTCCAAAGAGAGACACTACCTCATGAAATTCACCTCCTCATGAAGGCGACAAAGGTGAATGTGCAAGGTATAAATCTACCTTTAATCAAGTTTCTTTTGATTACGATAAACATGGTAGCTCTTCACATAAGATTTGGAAAAAAATTACATGTTCTTTTTCTGGTTTGAATAACCATACTGTTTTGAGGTGTTGGAAGAGGATAGCCATACACAGAAAAATTTCAAAACAAAAGAGACATAAAACCAAAGTTCCATTGGATAATGGAAACCATGTTGCAAATAAGATCCAATTATTTTTCATTCATTGCCATAAGCAGGGTTATCTTGTAGACAAATGTTGGACTTTGCATCCAACAAGTCATCCATGACATTTGAAGAAGGTGGAGAGAATTTTGACAAGAATGGAAGAGAGGATTCCATAATTGATGTGGGTCAGGATGATACACATGATGAAGTGCAATTGAAAGAAGCGCCATTGAAATGGTTTGGAAAGAGATGGTTAAATTTCTTGACCAATTAAGGCCTTACATTTATTTTGATAATTGATGCAAATCTTTCCTTATTGATGCATTCACTTTTTATTTGGATCCATTTATTTTCTCCTGAAATTATGCTGCATATTTCGTGAAGCAAGATGTTGAAAAATTAGAGTTATGTTGACTCACTTAGATGCAACAAAGATGGGAATGTGCAACTACAAATTTTCACGCATATTGCATTCTTGAACTTGCATATTTATGCCAGGAAGGTGTTTGAAAGTGGAGTATGTTGACTCACTTTATTTTAACAAATTTGGTCATTTCATATCTTTAAGTACTCGTACATACCAATGGGATTATTGTACTTTTGTTTGTACTTGTGGGAGAATTGAGAATTTTTATACATGCATGAGAGTTTGTGTGTGTGAATAGTGGAATTTTTAGTAGTTTCATTGTGCTTGAACATGCATGAGTGATTGACTTGTGTTGGTTGATTGCTTTGGTAACATGTATGTTGTCAACTTGATAATATTGATCATTTGCACATGCATGCGTGTAAGATTTTGTGGTCGATTGATTGTTACATGTATGTTATATCGACTTGGAAGAGTTGATTTTGTCTTCAAAGATGAAAGGGAGATGTGATGAATTGTTTCAAGAGAATGTGGAATTCTTGTTCTAAATCGTGATGTTGTTACACATGTTTCTTCTTGACTTGAAAGTCAATTGTTTGAAGAAGCATGTTTTATCAACTTGTGTTTAGTAAACCATCGATTAAACTGTTGGGTGTGGAGCATGATTATTTAGAGGTCTTTGTTTCAGCCAGATGTATACTACAAGAAGATTGTACACCCCTCCACACGGGGGGTGTGATGGGGACTTGTCCCCCTGACGGGGGTCCATGGGGGCTAATCCCCCTCAGTTGGGCGGTCCAGGGGCCAGCAGTCCCTCAATGGGGGTTTCGGGGGTAGCGCCCCCTAAGCTAAAAACAAATGTAAAATTGCCTTGTAAAAGTATAGTAATTTCTAGTCAATCAGGGTCGTTCATTAAGCGGATGATCTGACGGTAGAATTTATGTTTAGTTTAGGGTTTTTTTTGCCGTAGAATGAAACCCCTCTCTTTATGAGGGTATTGTATTAAGGCTATGGAATATGTGTGTATTCTCAGAGTGAGAAACAGAGAGGTGAGACTGTGATAGAAAACAAAGGATATTATAGTGGATCTGCTCTAGGTTGTGTCTCTTCATTTTGCTAGATAATAGAAAGGAAGGATTGGCTGTTCAGGGTGGATGTAGCCCAAAATGGGTGAACCACGTATATCAGTGTCTCTCTGGTTTTATGTGTTTTTGTTTTCCCTCATATTATATGTCTTGCATTTCTCTGTCATATATAAATATTTTTATAACAACTGGCATCAGAGCCAAAGGTCTATTTGGCTGATAAGCTCGCAGGAAAGAAGGGTTCCTCGTTCGAGTGGGAGAGATGGCGGAAGAAGGTAAGTTCAGGGTTGAGAAATTTAACGGCCAAAACTTCCCCTTGTGGAAGATGCAGATGGAAGATTATTTGTATCAGAAAGATTTGTACCTACCATTGAGCGGAAAAGAAAAGAAGCTGATGGCTATGACAATAGAAAGGCACTCGGAACAGTACGGTTGTGCCTCGCAGCGTCAGTCGGTTTCAACATTTCAAAGGAAAAAATGATAGAGGGTTTGATTCAAGCATTGGAGAAACTATATGAAAAACCCTCGGCCTCAAACAAGGTATTTCTTATGAAACGTTATTTAATATGAAGATGTCGAAAGGTGGATTTGTTGCAAACCATTTAAATGATTTTAATACAGTTACAAGTCAGTTAAGTTCTGTAAGGGTAAAATTTGATGATGAAGTTAGAGCTTTGTTATTCTTGTGCTCATTGCTAGAAATTTGGAATGGTTTAGTAATGGCCATTAGTAACTCTGTCTCTGGATCTAGTATTTTAGAGTTTGATGATGTTTTCGGTGCTATCCTTAGTGAGGAAATGTGATGGAAAAGATCTGGTGAGATATCTGGTAATGCTTTGAGTGCACAACCTAGGGGAAGAAGAATGGAAAGAGGAAAGAGCTAAGGATATCGCAATAAATAAAGGAAAGGCAGATCCAATTCCAGATTGGGGATAGTGTGCTAGAAATGCGAAAAGAAAAGACACCTAAAGAAAGACTGTAGATCTCAGAAGGGAAAAGAAGGAGATGCACAACAAGAAAACAATCATGAAGAAAATGTGATAGGTGAGGTGTTACAAGATGCTTTTATTCTTTCTTTTGAAAATATTACTAATTCCTGGGTGGTAGATTCAGGGGCCTCATTCCATGGCACTTTTGATAAGAAATGTTTTCATGACTATGTTCAAGGAGATTTTGGACAAGTCTGTTGGGTGATGATAAACCCTATAAAATTGTTCGAATGGGTAAGGTTCTTGTAAAATAGCAGAACGGAAACCAATGGCTACTAAAGGAGGTAAGGCATGTTCCAGATCTGAAGAAAAATCTGATTTCAACAAGGTAGTTAGGTGGTTAAGGTTGTGTGACAACTTTCACAGATAAAGCTTGGAAGGTCACCAAAGGAGTCGTGGTAATAGAAAAAGGGGAAAAGGTTGGTACATTGTATTTATGCAATGGTATTTCTAACTTTGTTAATGCTTTAACTTCCAAAGGAGTAGATGCAACATTATGGCATCATAGGCTCGGACACATGAGTGAGAAGGGGATGAAGATTATTCACTCAAGGAATTTGTTGTCGGGTTTGAAGAATGTTTATTTGGACTTCTGTGAGAATTTCATTTATAGAAAATAGAAGAGAGTTAGATTTCTTAGAGTTGGGAAAGAAAAGAAGAGCAAAAAATTAGAGCTTGTGCATACAAATGTATGGGGACCTACTCAGGTATCATCTCTCTGTGGCTCTCATTATTATGTTACTTTTATTGATGATGCAACTAGAAAAAATTGGATTTATTTTATTCAGAATAAATCTAATCTATTTGATACTTTCAAGAAATGGAATTCTTTGGTTGAGATTGAGACAGGAAAGAAATTGAAGTGTCTCAGATTAGACAATGGAGGTGAATATTACAGCAAAGAGTTTGATAGGAACTATTAAGAGCATGGAATTCCAAGAACACCACAAGAAAATGGTGTGTCAAAAAGGATGAATAGAAGAATCATGGAGCATGAAAGGTGCATGAGATTGCATGCAGGATTTCCATTACAATTTTGGGCAGATGTTGTAGATACTACTGTTTATCTAATAAACAGAGGGCCTTCAAGTTCCTTGGATGGTGGTGTTCCAGAGGAAGCATGGACAAGTAAAAAGATAAACTACTCTTTTTAAAGCCTTTTGGTTGTGAGGCCTTTGTCCATATTAATAAAGAAAATAGAACAAAGCTTGAGGCAAAATCAAAGAAATGTACCTTTGTTGGATATGGTGTTATTGATTTTGGTTATCACTTATATGATTATGAAAATGAAAAAATCATTAAGAGCAAAGATGTAATATTTAATGAAAGGGTCTTGTATAAGAATCAGTTGCAGGAAAAGAAACAGGAAAAAGAAAACAAGAAATACACAGTTCTTGATAAGATCACTAAAAAAGTAAAGGTGCCTTAAAATAATAATAATCAACAACCACAACAACAACAACAACCACAACAACAACAGGCACCTGAAACACCTAAAAGTGGTGTTAGAAGATCTACCAGGATAAGTATACCCCCTGAACGATACTCTCCTTCATTATATTATTTATTGTTGACTGTTTCTAGTGAACCCAAATGTTATTAAGAAGCAATGCAAGTTGAAAGAAAGAAGAAGTGGGAGCTAGCCATGGAAGAAGAGATGGAATCCTTAATGCATAACCAGACTTGGGACTTAGTTAGGTTGTCTGCAGGTAAAATTACATTGCAGAATAAATGGGTTTACAGGCTGAAGGAAGAAGATGGAGGAAAACAGAGGTACAAAACTAGACTTGTGGTGAAGGGGTTTGCACAGAATAAAGGTATTGATTTTGATGAAATGTTTTCTCCTGTTGCTAAAATGACTTCAATTAGAACTATTTTAAGTCTAGTAGCAATTGAAGATTTTCATCTTTAACAGTTAGATGTAAAGACAACCTTTCTCCATGGGGATTTGGAGGAAGATATATATATATTTTTTTTTATATATAATATGCACAAGGATATGAGGTAAAAGGGAAGGAGAAACTAGTGTGCAGGTTGAAGAATAGCTTGTATGGCTTAAAACAGGCTCCAAGGCAATGGTATCTAAAATTTGAAAAGTTTATGTCTGAACAAGGTTATACTAGATGTCACTCTGATCATTGTGCTTATCTGAAAAAAAAAATGATGGCAGCTATATTATATTGTTATTATATGTAGATGACATGCTTGTTCCAGGGTCTAACATGTAGGAAATAAATGTGTTCAAAAAACAATTGGCAAATTCATTTGCAATGAAGGATTTGGGAGTTGCGAAACAAACCCTTAGTATGAGAATAACTAGATACAGGAAAAATCACAAATTAAAATTGTCTCAGGATGAGTATATATAAAAGGTGTTGAAAATATTTAATATGCACAATGCAAAACCAATTAGTACACCTTTTGCTAGCCATTTCAAACTTAGTAAGGAGATGTGCCTAAAGACTCATGAAGACATGGATTATATGTCTAAAGTTCCATATGCATCAACAGTTGGAAGCTTAATGTATGCAATGGTCTGCACAAGGCCTGATATTGCACATGCAGTGGGAGTTGTAAGTAGGTACATGAACAATCCAGGAAAATAACATTGGATGGCAGTGAAATGGATTCTCATATATTTGAGAGGTACCACAAATCAAGAATTATGCTTTGGTGGTTCAAACATTTCTCTACATGGATATGTTGATGCGTATATGGCAGGGGATATAAATAATAGGAGGAGCACTACAGGATATGTATATACTGTAGGTGGAACAACTGTCAGTTGGGTTTCAAAAATCCAGAGTGTTGTTGCACTTTCAACAACAAAAGTAGAGTATGTTGTTGCTACAGACGTTAGTAAAGAAATGATTTGGTTACAAAGGTTTATGGATGAATTGGGCAAGAAGCATGATATGGGCACGTTATACAGTGATATCCAAATTTTCATTCATCTTGCAAAGAACTCAAAATTTCATTCTAGGACTAAACACATACAGCTCAAGTACCATTTCATATGATTAGTGTTGGAAGATGGAGAGTTGAAGCTAGAAAAGGCACACTAGCCAGAATCCTGCAGATATGCTAACGAAAGTTGTAACTAGGGAGAAACTGAGAATATGCTCAGTTTCAATTGGTCTTCAAGGATGATGATGAATATGAGAAATAGTCAGGTCCAAACAGGAGTCATTATCGAGCAAATGAAGTAGTGGTGGAGTTGCTACAATCATTCTCCAAGTGGGAGATTGTTGGGTGTGGAGCATGATTATTTAGAGGTCTTTGTTTTATTTGGATGTATACCCCGGGAAAATTGTATACTTGTTCATGCAAGGTTCGGGGGTTCGGGGTGGCTAATCCCCCTGTTGGTCGGATAAATCGATCTTGCAGACAAGACCTATCTCCCTAGTATCAAAAGATAGTCTAGCAACAAACAGACAAACACATCTATCTTTCTCTAGACATATGCGATTTATAAAAAAAATACTATAGAGGTTTTAAGGCCATACCTTAGATCCAACACTTGTTCATAGTAGCCATCCTTCAATAATTTGAAAGAGTTACCCTTTAGAACCTGCAATCACAAACAAGAAAACATCAAATAGCACCTGCATAGCAAATATCATAAATCATGTCTATTATGGTGATCAAGGAATCCATAAAATAAACCATGAACCAATAGCTTATTGAGAAAAACAAACTTATTTGTATTAACTTTGAAGTAGAATAACCTTACAACCTTTTCAACCTTGATGTTGAACAAGCTCTTCCTAGGGTCCAAAACAAGAATTTCCTTTACTTTGACAAGCTTTGCACTCTTCCAAATGAGATCATAGAGGTACGTAATATTTCCTCATAAAAACTCAAATAAGAAGACTAAGTTCCAGCAACATTTCACCTCAAAAATATTCAGCTTTCAACCTCCCAAGTAACCAACCCAATGCTTCATTTATAGTGTAGAGGAGGAGGTTATAGATCCATCTATGTAGGGATAGAATCCTCCTTTAAATGGATAAGCTCCTCACATCAAGGGGTTAGCTCCTTAAGGTATGGGATGCATGAACCTTAAGAGAGCGAACTTGCCACCTCAAGATTCCTTCTAGAAGCTTCTAGAAATTACTAAAAGCGAGTTTTTAGAATATACTCGTGCCTTTTAACTTTTACAGGGGTCTGCACCCGTAACACAGAGACATAGCAGTCAAGTGCATAGGAGACATCACCATTAGGTGTGGGACCGCAGGTAATGCAAAGAGAAAGTGTGGAACCAAAGTTTTAGATACTTTTGAGGGCTTTCTCTTATTTCCAAGGTTTGATATGAGGAACTGAGGCTCAAGACTTGCAAAGGAGGAAAGTATGAGTGGTAATGGACTCACACAGATTGCAGAATATCAAGGTGACAATTTTGAGTGCAACAGATTGCCCCCTAAAGTGCGAAGTCTGTCATAGATGAAGATAGAGTCTGTAATTTATGAAGAGTGAAGTACTTTATCATTTCAAGGATCATCTTGTGGACACCCTACTCGAAATTGTAAAAACATTCAATGCAAAATATATATATATGTAGACATATCATTGCTGAGGTAGGGATTCCCATACTCAAATCAAAACTGACTAAACTGTTCTGATATAGGAATGATTTTGTAATCAAGAGTGTAGACATATGTAGACACAGTATGGGCGCAGCCATCTGTTTATGAATAGTCCACTGTATGATGAATAACAAAATTCCTCGCAGCCTGGATGGTAGAAATTAGATCCAGGGTCTTGATTTCTGCTTCCCGAACTAGTGCGATTCTATCCATGTGAATGAATGTGTCGAAGTCAAACATGGTAGAAACCACTTGATTACTAGTCAATGATGTGAATTATTAACAAGTGTGAGAGAAACCACCAGTAATGTCAATGGCTCTCAAAGTACTCAGTACAATCCATGAAATGTGAATAAATGAGTCGAAGTCAAACATGTCATAAAATCCTTTGATCGAAGGTCAATGATGCAACCTATCGTCGAAGGCGAGAAATCTGCCATTAGGGCATGCATATTTCAAGGTACTAACAATTTCTAGATCAACTTCCTAGATAATGAGCTTATGTCAATAGAAAGTGATCCGTCGTAGGCAAGCCCACAACATGAAATCATAGATCAAGTTTTGAAGAGATATATCATCAAGGATTGACTAAGGGATGGTTAAAATGGATGACAAATATTTTGCAGATGAATGGTTTGTTTGAACTGATCTCTTGAATGCATAACGACACTGTAGTTGGCTTGGTGACAATTGACCAAAAGCTAATACCGAGAAACCGGCTGAAGATTTTCAATATGGTTTGATTAACTATTAGGCAAAGGATTTCCCAACCTAGGTGAACAAAAAGTGTCGCGTTCAAGAGTGGTTAACCGCTTTTCCAAAAAACAAAGTGTAACAAACAGGTTCATTTTTCTCTCTTTTCCCCCACCATTTCTGGAAAGTACCTCTTTATTTTTGACAAGCTTGAGGAGGATAACATTTTCTTGTTTATAATCTCATCCTTCGGATTAGTCCAACTTAGTTTCAAATTCAAACCATAAGAAGGAGTGGTTTGTTCTTGTTTAAAATTGAACAGGTCCTTTACTATTAAATTTTAACGAGTCCAGTGTGGGAAAACTCGGTGTTTTTCAATTTTAGGGAGTCAGAAGAAAAACTTAAGAAAACTCCATGGGGGTCCTTTTTCATAAATTTGTGTCCCTGGAGCCTGAAAAAGTATAAAATAATACTCGAGAGAGTCGCTTGACCATTATGATCAAGGAGTAATTTTCATAATTAGTGGCCCCAATCCGAAAAAGTAAAAAAGTGATCAAGGACATGTCGTTTTATAACCAATACCGAACTTGAAACGACAAAAGTCCAGTGATCTTTTCATGTTTATATGGTTAGAAAAGAGTTGTAAGTGGACTGCCCTTTTAATTCCATTTAACGAGTTAAAAAGGGAAAAAGTCGACAATCTTTTCATATTTACGAGTCAGAAAAGAGCTTAAATAGGACTCCAATGTTTCGCTTTTTCGTCAATTTTGAAAGAGTATGAAAAAGTGATAAAAGTATGCTCGTTGTTGAAAAATGATCAATTTTCCCGAAAAATCCAATCTTCTACACAAAAACTCAAAACATTATTCATAGATGTTTAAGATAAATAAAAATGTATTAAAAAATTTACCTTTTTAAAGTGAAAAATAAATAAATTAAAAATTCATTTATTTCAGAATTTTTTATAAAAAAGGGTTTTTCTAACATCATTTTTACCATTTGAGTTTAAAGTGAGAAGTGAGAGTTTTTGGGTAAGAAAGTTCTTGTGAATATTCTGGAAAATTTGTTCATTGGAATCGAAAACCGTCAGCTCCAGGTAATCCACAACCTCCTTATCTTTCATTTCATCAGTTCACATTTCATTTTTAGGCTTTAAATTTGATTTCTAGAGGAGAGATTGGTTTAGAAAATCGCCCGCGTGGTCCGCAGGTGCATCATGCGGCCCCTGTGGACCCTGAATTTTTTCTACAAAGAAAAATGTCGTGGGTCCACACCTATTGCTTACAATGCATGTGGACCTATGCATTGCTTCTAAGTAGTGGGTGCAGACCCCGTGAAATGGATTTTAAAAACTTAAATTTTTCCATTTTTTTGCCCAAAATTTTTTGAACTAAATTGTTTTAATATGTCTTTTTTGCATTATAGGACACTCAAAATGCTTATTTGGTGAGAACGTGAGCATGAGGATGTGGATCTTGCTGTAATAAATCCTCCACCCACAATATAGGCATTGAGAACATGCAGACTATTTAAGTTCTGGGCCATACCGGGCATGAGGGCCCAGGTAGACCTCTTGCAATGGCTGGTAGACAGGTGGAATATACAGGACCAGTGTTTCATGATTGGTGGCCACTAGATCGAAATCGAGCTAGAGGACATATCTTTTTTGAATATTTTGCCCAAGAGAGGTGAACAATTATCTCTTTTCGGGACTAGGCTAGGTGGCCAGTTTGTCGCTAGTCTCTGATTGGAGTTTTGCAATGATCAAACAAAGAACAAACGGATTGATATTAAAACTATCGACCGTCCTGAACTTAAGGTTATTGCTTTCCCTGTTATCAGGCTATGCTAGAGTGTAGCATTGCATGTGGCTACTGGATCCCAGGTGCAGATGGTTGTAGACTATTATCGAGGCACCATATTCAACTGGTGCGAGGTTTTGTTGGAAAATGTGAAAGGCCAACTAACCAAAGCAAAGAATGGACAGTCGAAAAACTTTGATACTGTTTTATTGTTGTCAACTTTGCTCTAGAGAGGATCCCCATCTGCCAAAAATGTAAGCATTACCACGGCCCACTTAGTAAAATAATCTACCGCTAGGATAATATATGCATGCCCCCTAGCTAAGTGAGGGTTACTTGTAATAAAGTCAATACCCAACTTTGTGAAAGGGCTGACAGTAATTATAGGGTGGAGTGGAGCGGGTGGAGCACGCATTTTATGACAAAAAATTTGACAATTGTGGCATTTCTGGACTGCATAGATACAATCTTTGAATAAGGATGGCCAGAAATAACCAGCGCACAATATCTTTTGGGCTATGGCATACCCAGACATATGATCGCCACATGCTCCAGAGTTTCAGTCATTCAGAACCTTGTTAGCTTCTTCATGAGTTAGACAACGTCGAAAAACAGAATCTACCCCTCGACGATAAAGTGTATCACCAATAATATTGTATTGTTGGGATTGGAAACGTATTTTCCATCGTTGAGATCGTGAGATTTCAGGTCGAAAAGATTGGGTTTGGAGATAAACAATAATATCTCCATACTAAGGGTCAAGCGTACTAATAAGAAACAAGGATTCATCCGCAATGGTTTGCTCTGCCACAGTTTCAGTATCAGTATGCGGGAAATCACACATCAATTCAACAGAAACCAAAGAATTCTTTACCTTGGATTTTTCAAATTCCAAGTCAAATTCCTGCAGGATAACTATCTATTTGGAATACTTGCCCCCTATAAATTGATTGGTCAAGATATACATCATAGGGTTACAGTCAGAAATTACCATGGTTTTGCATAATAAAATGTAGTGACAAAATCTTTGGACATCTTGAACAGCTGCCAAGGTCAATTTCTCCAAATGCGAATATTTAAGCTCATTTAGATGCGGAGTGCCACTAAGATAGTAAATGACATGTCCATTGTTGAATTCATCTTCCTGAACTAAAACAATCCCAATGGTGGAATGAGAAGCGACGAGGTACAAAAAGTAATCCTGGTTGTAGTTGGGAGGATGCAGTAACAGTGCATGGGTTAACGTGTGTTTAAGTGAATCAAAAGATTTATCAGTGATCTCATCCCAAAAGAATGCAGTATTTTGTTTCAATAACCTAGTAAAACCTTTTGTTATCTCAGCATAGTTAGGAATGAAACAACATAAAAATTTTGCTTTCCCTTGCAAACTTTGGAGTTCGCGAAGAGTCGAAGGGGGAGGTAATTTGATGATAGCTTCAACTTCGAGGGATCGACACGAATGCTAGATTTTGAAACGAAAAATCCCAGTAGGCAACTCGTTTCTACACAGAATACACATTTGTGTAGATTCAACCTAATTCAATAATGCCTACATCTCATAAAGATAGCTTGTAAATGAGTGAGATGATCAGCTCTACGTAATGAATGGGTAGGTAAATCATCGAGATAAGGCTTTACAATGTGCTTGATTTCATGAAATGCATAAGACATAGCCCTTTGAAAAGTTGCTCCAATGTTCTTAAATCTAAAGGGTAATTTGCAATAAGCAAATGTCCCCCATGTACAAATGAAATTTGTTTTAGGTTGATCAGTAGGGAGTATGTTGATTTGATTGTAACCGGAAAAACCATCCATAAAGGAGAACATTTCACTGTCGGCATAGTCATCAATAATTTGATCGATATAGGGGGTTGGATAATTGTCTTTAGGACAAGCTTGATAATATCCCTATAGTCGATACATATTCTTATTGTTCCTTGTTATTTATTAACAAGAACAATATTCGATACCGAATCCGTTAAAGGAATTGGATAAATGAAACCTACATGAAGTAATTTCTCAACTTCTGCTTTGATAGCAACATCTTTCCTTGGATGTATTTGACATAAATGTTGTCGAACAGGTTTAGCATCTGGGTATGTTTTAATTTCATGGACAACAATCAATAGATTGATTCCTGGAATTTCTTCATATGACCAGGAAAACACGTCACAGAATTCTTGAAATAGGGCTTTATAAATTTGGATTTCATTGTCCGTACAGGAAGCACCTATATTTATGTTTTCAATAATTCCGGGATTAACTGAAATGTCAATAAGAACCATTCGGGAAATATTTCCCAAATTTAACTCACAATCAGAATGTTGCAATAGATTCTGTGGTTCTTTGACATAGTCAGTAGTAAAAATATATGAAAAATCATTTTCAAAATGATTAATCTGAGGTAAAAACAAAGATCGGTGATGAAGATCTTCCCATGGTAAATCATCAACGGACAAAAGTTCATGAATCTGCTCATCAGTATGAACAAGATCGGAAAGTGTTGTTGTAGCAAAGGTTGACATTGAAAGTGATTCCCCATGGATCACATTCATTGGATCAGTTTTGGTTGAACAAGAATCAGAAAATGATTGTACAACCTGATATGCAATTTCAAAGGGACTCAAAGGCATTGCGCCATCAGATGAATCGACCTCAGAATCGGAAGGTATGATCCAAGGATCATCAAAAGCAATAGTGTTTGATGAAATCATATGAATAGTTACAATAAAAGGCGATACATTAGGAGGAGGGAAGGAAAAAGTTCCCAGTAAACCAAAATCTTTAATCAAACCTACTCCAACATCCTTGTAAGGGATAATTGTTTTATTGACGTGCTGAATACTATTTGAAGAGGTTGGGTCAAATGAGAAATAAGTCAGCTGGTCTATTGTAACGATCTTTTTGTTATGAGGGAACTTGATAAGCCGAAATACTAATGAAACAATAGCAGTCATAGCATAAGACCAACTGCGACCCAGGAGAAGGTTGTAATCTAGAGGGACATCAACCACTTCCACATCTAGATTTACTGTTTTGCCTTCGACCCCTATAGGTAAATCCTGCAAAATACCAAAATGATGGAACCCTCAGCCATCAAAAGCCTTTAGAATTGTTGGAGACTGGTTGAGTGTGGGAGAACCAAGTGATTTCCAACGTTGGATTGACATAATACACGTAGAAGCTCCTTCATCAATCATAGTCTGAAAGCAAGGTCTGTTTTTGACTAACACCAGAATCTGGAAAGCCATTTGATGAGGTAGGTAGGGTGTAATATTCTCTAAATAGAAGATTATTAGGTTCGAATCCTGAATATCAACAGCTCCTATAGCATACAATAGTAATTTACGCTGTGCTGGGCACAATTATAGCACCCAAAGCTGACATTGTTGAAGGGGAAATAGCTAAGTCTTCAACAATGTTATAATTCTAAGCAACTCTCGCATGTGGATTGAAAGCTGATTTCTGAAGTATACCTTTAGCAGGTGGTTTGTTTACTAAGTCAGGGTTGGGTTTCTCAATCTATAATGGATCAAAACCAGGAGGAGTTGTAGTTGATGCGTTTGAATTAGAAGATTCTGCTTCTTTACCACCAAGAAGATTTTTACTAATCTTGCAATCGTGTCACAATCCTGACATGAGACATCATTGTAATGGGTTCTTCTGATGCATTTGAGGAAGAACCAATCATCTTACTATCTTGATTAGGAAAAGGATCCTTCAAGACAGTAGGCGTTTGAGAACCTTTAACGATTTTTGAAACCTCTGCTCGATGTGGGTAGTCTTTGGTAAAATGATCCTCGTCACAAATGAAACAAGGATAGCGAGGTTTACATTTTTCGTCAGTAGATTCATTTTTATTTGTTTTCTCTTTTGAGTTTTGTTTGTTTTTCTTATTCCCCTCCTTTTTACCACCGAATTTTGATTTGGTTGTAGATGATTCTACGACGTGGATGTCGGCAGAAATTTTAGCGGAAGAATCTCCTTTCGAGAAATCAAGTAAAGTTATTATAGGAGAAGAATTATTTGAAGATTTATTCCTGCTTTTATTACTAACCGAACCAATCATACCGTTAGCGGAATGAGACACTGAAGGAGTTGTAGTTATTTAATCATGTTTTGGAAGATCATGGATTTTTTCATGTAAAGTACCTGACTGCATATAAACGATGTCAAGGTATTGAGCCTAAGCAATGACTTGCTCTTTAGTGACAAATCCTACCTTAGCTACATCTTTAGTGATTTTAGGTAATAATGATTTAATGAACCATTCCGCTAAAATTTGATTCGAAATGAAAACTTTCACTAAATGCCTTCTATGTCGCCAATCATGAATATGATCATAAATATATGTGGACGTGGATTATTTTAGTGAAGTTAACAGTTCTGTGCCATTGTCATATTTGACAGGCAACTGAAAATGTGTTAAGAAAGAAGTGGCTAACTGATTGAAATTATAAAGAGAGCTTCATGGTAACTCAATGTACCATTTGGCAGCAAGACCAATAAGAGTTTGTTGAAGAAGACATAATCGAATTGAATCATCAATGATTGAATTAGATGCACACCAGAGGTGATAAGTCATAACATGATTTGACGGATCCTCTCTTGACTTACCCTCAAATTTTGGGATATCACCGGGCAACTTATTAGGCATTGGCAGCCAATACGGAAGATAGTAAATCAGATCATTCATAAGGCATGGAAAATCAGGTAAATCCAAAGTTGCAATAAATGGTAACTGACGGTTAGGGTCGCAAAAACCTTGAGTGACAAGACCAGCTCCATGAGGAGGATATCCAGGATAACCTAGAATTGGATTTGCATTAGGAATGTTATAACCTCCTGGGAAACCAGGATTAACCAGACCAAACTGGGTTTGTTCAGGTTGTTGATAAGTATAGCCAAGATATGGTTGATACTGATAAACTGGGTTTTGTACAGTAGGAATGAATTGACACTGTCCCTGTTACGATTGATAAGTGAATTATGTTTGACTTGTGACAACCGTACTTGGACCACCTTGTCCTGCAGGCATCTAGACCGAAGTCTAAATTGTAGGTCCTGACTATGGTACAGAGACTTAAGGAGTTTGTACTGATGCAGGTATAGTAGAAACTAGAGCTACATATACTCTAGAAATAGGTGTGGTAGGTTGAACAGAAGTTGCGGTAGTTGCAACAGGAGTTTGAGGTAGAGTCTGAGGTGAGATAGGCCCAGGCTGCTGAACTGAACCAGGTGCAGAGGTTTGAATAGTAGGTTGGACCAGAAACCAAAGGTTGTCTAGGTTGACTTGATAACTACACATTAGGTTGCATAGTCTATTGAGTTTGAGATGGATCCCACACCATATTTGTTCTGAGGTATGGACCCATAGAAGGTTGTGCATATGGAGGACCATAACCTGGTTGAACATAGGGCTGATAATTAAGCAGTAAATTTCTAGTTCCTTGTATAAATGATTGATTAGAAGGTGGTTGGAAACCTTGAGTTGGGTACTAACCTTGAGGTTGATAACCCTGAGGCATGTACTGGAACCGGGGTTGACCTTGAGGTATGTATTGAAATTGGGGTTGACCTTGAGGTATGTACTGAGTTTGGGGTTGACCTTAAGGTATGTACTGAGTTTGGGGTTGATCTTGAGGTATGTATTGTCTCAAAGGTATGTACTATCCTTGAGGTTGCCCCCCAGGCGGTAACTGACTACCTTGAGGTTGCCCCCTAGGCGGTAATTGACTACCTTGGGGTTGCCCCTGAGGCGATAACTGACTACCTTGAGGTTGAGGATTTGAAATATTACCAGACGTCATAAGGATTTCTTCTGCATTCAACAGTTGAGTTCCATTAGTATCAGTTGATAATTCATGTTCAATTGGTTGAGGAGATGCTCTTGAAAGAGTACCAGTGAGTGATTGGTACCCCGAAGGAACAGAAGGACCGCCATATAAAAAAAAATTGGTGTTTGGGAAAACACAGATGACTATCTTGACATAATCGATGGAGGATAATAACCTATTGGTGTAGGATGAAAAGGAATTCGAGGTGGTGAAAAACTAAGACCCGGGTTTTCTAAAAAAAATTTCAATGATATGTACCAAGTGTCACTTCTAAAAGGACTATAGAATATTGATTCATGCTCCCTAAGATTTAAATATGGTTGGTTTCCGGGAAGAGTTACGTCTTCATCTGGACTAACAAGTTCTTCAATAGAAATTGGGCCAGAAGGAGGATTTTGAGTAATGATGTTTCCTACTCTGGGTGAACCAGGACAATTAGAAGTTGGAGAAGCAAATCTTGAAGTTGGAGTAGCAGCAGGTTTAGGTTTAGGCTCAGAAATTTCAGGTTCTTCAGCTAATTCACTGGAAGGAGAAATACTACCAGTAACTTCGGAAAACAAAATTGGCTCTTCAATATACTTTGTTTCTTGTATTTGATAATCAGGATGAACAATTAAAGATGACTCTCCAGCTTTTGGTGATCCAACTCTACTGTCACTAGGTGATACAAGAGCTCGTAGCCCTTCAAGCTAACTTGGTGTGTACTCAGGAGGTTTCCCCTGAAGTCTACGAGATTGTCTCGGTAATTTAGCCATGATTAAATATTTAATTAATCACATGCAAACGAAGAAAATTTCAATAAAATCACCTAAAGTCTCTAAAGAAACAAACACTTGAATCACATGCCTAAAAAATATAAGAGTTAAAACAACATACAAACAGTAACTTCCCGTACTAAAAACACTAGTTGGTGATGAAATCCAACGTCGTAGCATTTTAATACAGAAAGGACGGTTGGAACAGTTACCCTGACAACCTGCTTAATGAAATAGACTGGCACAAGTTTCTTCACAAAACCATCTCGAGTGAAGAGAACCCCACAAAGAGTCCAAGTGTGTCTAGTCGACTTCTGCTCTAGGTACAGTGAGACCCGTCCTTCACCATCACCTTAGGAAATAATCTTAAGTTTATGGACATTAAGGTTACCAACAACAACAAATACAACTGGGGAAACAGTCTATGATCTGATCTACGCACAAGGGAAGAGTAAAAAATCTCAATCCCCTCGAAGGCTCCTCAACATGATCAATCTGAGGTTTACCAACAAGTGACCCCAGGCTCCTCGACAATGGTTAATCCGAGGTTTACCATTTGTAATATGCACAAATATTCTATATTTCCCAATGAAATAGAATTGATTGTCTCAAATATTCAGACATGATCTCGTGATTGACTCCTTTAAGAGAAGCTTCCCAGAAGGTATCAATTACAATTGGATTTATTTCCTACCACAAGATGTATCTACTTGTTTGTTTTAACTATCTTGGAGAGTTAATTACTCCCTACTCCAAGATACTAGCCTAAGCTATATTGGTGATAAAAGCCCTAGAAATAGAAAAGATTACAAGATAAATTTTAATTAAGTGTTTCTTTTATGGGCTATTCTTTAAGTCAATAGGTATGGAAATCAAACTTTGATGGTGTGAAGACTCGACTCCAAAAACACTAAAAAGATGCACCTAAAATGATAAGCAATTTATTTTTCTTTCAATGAAATTCTAGCTAAAAGAAAGAGTTTGAGAATGCAATTCTTTTAAGAAACAATTTTTTCTTTCAACATGGAAATAAAAAGAAAATGTTTTTTGTATTTTTCAATAAGAACTCAAAATGAGACTACTAATTAATTCTCACAAAAAATCCCTTTCTCTTTTCAAAACTCGAAACTACAAAAAACAATTTGCTTCAAAAGAGATCTACAAGTTCTAGAAAACACTTAAAAGTACAAAAACTAATCTTGAGATCTAAAAACTTTTTAAACCTAAATTGAATAAAAAACTTCAATTCTTTTTGAGGACGTTTTACTTATTTGTTCTGAAAACTAAGGATTCATTTGTTCAAAATAACAAATCAATCAAAAACATCTAGATATGTTTTCTTTTTTAAAAATGAAATTCAAAACTTATAACAAAGCTTGTTCAAAGATTTGCAAGGATAAAACTAAATCTATTTCTTGCAAAGGATAGATTTCACAACCAAGTCAGACTCACCAAGAAGACAAAAAGACACGAGGGTGATCTAAGGTTTCTCAAGCTTCTAATATTTGAGTCACTACAGAGACCAAGTGAAAACCACTCCAAGCATGCAAAACTTCTGGAAAATCATTTAAAACAAAAACACCATTGGAACTCACTCACAAGAGATTTTTGACAAGAAAGATGCAAATCTGGGCAGACAGTAAAAACCCTAAATGAAACCTAAAATTAACTGGAAGAAAATATTTTAGTTTTTTCAAAACATTTTACAGGGTCTACAGAATTCCAGAAGAACCAGGTGCAGTCCTACTCTGTTCACTAAAGGAAACGTGCGGATATGCCTGCACTGTCTGTAAAGAGAAAGTGCGGTCCCCTAAAAACTTCGAAAAAACAAAAAAGAATCTAGATGCTAAAAACTACTCAAGCCAACATACATCAATTAAAAACCAGAAACAAAAACAAGTTTCTCAAATCAAAGACAAATAAAAACAAAAAAACCTTCCCCAGTGGAGTCGCCAATTTGTTGGCCAGATAAATCGATCTTGCATACAAGACTGATCTCCCTAGTATCAGAAGATAGTCTAGCAACAAATAAATAAACAAATATAGATTTCTCTAGACATATGTGATTTATAAACAAATACTATAGAGGTGTTAAGACCCGACCTTAGATCCAACGCTTGTTCGTAGTAGCCATCCTTCAATCGTTCGAAAGAGTTACCCTTGAGAACCTGCAATCACAAAGATGCAAACATCAAATAGCACATGCATAGAAAATATCATAAATCATGTCTATTATGGTGATTAAGGAATCCATAAAATAAACCATGAACCAACAACTTATTGAGAAAAACAAACTTATTTGTATTAATTTTGAAGTAGAAGAACCTTACAACCTTTTCAGCCTTGATGTTGAACAAGCTTTGGGGTCTGAAACAGGAATTTCCTTTACTTTGACAAGCTTTGCACTCTTCCAAATGAGATCATAGAGGTATGTATATTTCTTCATAAAAAATCAACTAAGAAGAATAAGTTCCAACAACATTTCACCTCAAAAATATTCAGCTTTCAGCCTCCCAAGTAACCAGCCCAATGCTTCATTTTATAGTGCAGAGGAGGAGGTTACAGGTCCATCTATGAAGGGATAGAATCGTCCTTCAAAGGGATAAGCTCATCACATCAAGGGGTTAGCTCCTTAAGGTATGGGATGCATGAACCTTAAGAGAGCGAACTTGCCACCTCAAGATTCCTTCTAGAAGCTTCTAGAAATGACTGAAAGTGAGTTTTTAGAATATACTCGTGCCTTTTAACTTTTACGGGGATCCGCACTCATAACACAAAGACAAAGCGGTCAGGTGCATAGGAGACATGACCATTAGGTGTGGGACCGTAGGTAATGCAAAGAGAAAGTGCGGAACCAGAGTTTTAGAGACTTTTGAGGGCTTTCTCTTATTTTCAAGGTTTAATATGAGGAACTGAGGCTCAAGACTTGCAAAGGAGGAAAGTATGAGTGGTAATGGACTCACACAGATTGCAGAATGTCAAGGTGAAAATTTTGAGTGAAACAACCCCGACTGTGGGGTCTGAGGGCCAGCAGTCCCCCGATGGGGGTTTCGGGGGTAGCGCCCCCGAAGCTAAAAACAGATGTAAAATTGCCTTATAAAAGTATAGTAATTTCTAGTCAATCTAGGCCTCTCATTAGGCATATGATCTGATGGTAGAATTTATGTTTAGTTTAGGGTTTTTTTGCCCTAGAAGGCAACCCCTCTCTTTATGAGGGTATTGTATCGAGGCTATGGAATATGTGTGTATTCTCAGAGCGAGAAACAGAGAGGTGAGATTGTGAGAGAAAATAGAGGATATTACAACGGATATGTTTTAGGTTGTGTCTCTTCATTTTGCTAGATAATAGAAAGGAAGGACTAGCTGTGCGGCGTGGATGTAGCCCAAATTGGGTGAACCACATACATATGTGTCTCTCTAGTTTTATGTGTTTGTGTTTTTCCACATATTATATGTCTTGCAATTCTCTGTCATATATAAATATTTTTCTAACATAAACACCAAGATGGTTTATACACCAAGATGTAAGAGTACATGGCGATGTTCACATGATGTGACATTTATTCCTTTGAATAAGAAAAAGGAAGAGGTCGTCAAGTTATATTCTTGCATGAGTGTTTTTCAAGGTTAGTGGTGTTTCTTGTGACAAGATGACGTAGGATTTTGGAAGGTCCACGCTTGAGAAAGAGTCTCATGATTAGCCTTCATTCTAAAATCATGAGATGAGAAGCATGTTAATACTGGAGGATGATGGAATCAATAAGTGAGAGTGGACAAAAATGCCAAAAAAAAATTGCAGCGCTTGTAAAATATCAAGTGGTCTACAATGCGATTTGATGTGTTGATGCAAAGAAGCGAAAGAGATAGCGAATGCATTCTTCCAGATGTGGAATTTGAAACCGTGGATGTAAAATAATGGTCATTTATTTTCTTTTTATTACAGATATTAGAACTCACTGTTGTAGATCACTCAAATAGGCTTAGCTTGGAAAAGTGGTTTCCGAGAAGCTTGAATTGAATGCTTGTATTGTAAAGGAGGAACATGATTCTCAGTGGGAAGGCTATTAGTCAACGTTCTAAGAACCTCAGGATCTCTTTGGTATAGTAGGGTGTTTAATCCGTAAGCAACCAACAAGTGTTGGATTGGGTCAGTAGCAAAAGGAGAACATTGGTTGAAGTGCCAAGCCATTTGCAGGGCAAGGCATATTAGTGAACCCAAGTGGTTGTCATGGATATTTTTCCAAGTAGAATAAATTGATATAATTTGTGAAGGAGAAGAGTATTCATATCTCATAAGATAAGAAATTTTTGTGGGTCCAAAAGCCTGTCAGTGGGAGGGAGTGATTGGAATCTGGATTAGGGGCAAAACTTTGCAAAAAAATAAAAGTGCTCAAAATCAATCAAAACATGAATCTCCACGTCTGTCTCAGCAACACGATTCCAACACAAATCATTTGACTCAAAACAAAGTCCGTATGAGAATGTTAGAGCCTCCTAGTCAAACAAATAAAATTTTGTGACTGGGATGCTGACTAGGCATCCGTACAACCCAGTCAGCAAAAAGAATATTCCAAGTAATATTCATTGGAATATTTCCACAGGTGGCTTAATCATATTTTGACACTTGGTAGAACATTATTGGTCAAAGCGCATTTGGGAGGACCAATGAGAGGCTAACACATGGTAAGCTTGGAGGCTGCCATGTGCCATATTAAAGGTCAATCAAAAGTTTATTGGTAGGCCGAGGAGTCGAACCCATGATCTCGCCTGCAAAAGCACCGAGCCTTACTATTCTATCACCACCATGTCACTTAATATTTAAAGGGCGCATTTACTATTTGAAGATTAATGCCAAAAGTTTGGAGGTAAACCATTAGCATTAACCACTAACCTTAACCACCATGTGACCAGCACTGCAAACCTTAACCACTAGCGTTTTATGCTAACCGTGCCATTAAATCCGCTAACTGTAGACTAGCATTAATTAATCATGCTTATCTGTTAATTAATTTTGGTATTAGCTTGGCAGAAGTTTGGTGGGTCTGCTAAATTTGGAATTCCTATATTTTTGGCAGAGTTCATTGGAGTTTCTCTAGTTTTGGTGGAGTTTTCCTAGGGAAAACAAAAGAGGCCATAACTTTGGCTAAATTCGACTAATTTTTGCTCAGAAAGAGTTATTCCTAGATGATTTTGATGGTCTGAAAGGCACTTCTGTACATGATTTTTATATGTTGAAGTTTAAGGAATCTTAGGGCCACCAGGAGATGAGGTCAAGCCTAGATTAGCTAAATTCCAATTACAAAGCTTGGAGAATCATTTTTCGGGTTTTTATGTCTTATGAATCTAGTGGAGTAGGTTGCAAATCCATTGGATCACTACATGTGCATGTAATAAGAGAATTGACCATTAATCCAAAGAGGGCCTAGCCTTTGAAGAAGGTCCAAGGAGACGTAGCCCATGAGGAGTGAACTCCTTTATCATCTTTGTGTTATGAGTTTGTTGTGTTTTACTTATCTGCAATTTACTTACTGTATATGTGTTTTTAAACAGCTAATTAACCTCATGAATTTCTTATAAAATACACTTAACACCTCACACATAATTCCTCACATTTTGGTTAATATGAGACAATCCTAAACACATTTTTAATATTGATGAGGGAGATTGCATAACATTAAAAATCTTGCCAAAAGTTTCAGATCATCCAGCAAGGGTATAACCCACCTTACCCTCAACAACCTTCATTACCACTACCACCTCCATTACAACAACCCTTTCCCCTAGATCAAAATAATAGCTCATATTCCCAACAAATGCAACAATCACTTAACCCTCCTCAACCAAAAAAATTGCCTACACAACCATTTTCTAATCCTAATAATACACCTCCTCAACCTGTACAGAACATAGAACTGCAACCTTTTCCCACCTATTTTATCACTTCCTTTCCCTTAAATTAAATTCAACTAAGGTCTAGGAAAAATATTAAAAAAAATAAATCAAAAATAGTTATCCAAGAGTATCCTCTTGTAGAATTTGAAAATAAACCCATTTAAAAAACGAAAAATGAAAAAAACAATGCAGTAAAAAAACCATAAGAGCTCATAGAACTCAAGGGGCCTCATTTTCTGAAAATATTGATTGTAAAGAAAACCAAATTTCTCATAGAATATGATTTGGAGTCTGAGATGAGGAATATCTACATAAAGACCCCTTTATTACAAGCCATTAAAGACATTCATATTTATACCAAGATTATTAGGTATATTTTCATTAAAAAACTAGGAAGGAAGAGGAATAATAATCAGACTATTAAATTAATCAGCCAAATGTCAGAAATGATATCTAGATTACCACCAAAATATGATGACCTAGGAAACGTACTGGTAACCATAGAAATCAATGGAACTTTTCTTCCTAATACTCTAGTAGATATGGGGGCATCCATCAATGCAATGACTTGATACTATGACATTATTGCAATTAAAAGAGATAAGACCCACACCCATTGTGTTGGAACTAGCAGATAAGTCCATCGTTAAACCTCTTGGGGTCCTAGAAGACGTGGTGGTAACAATAGCTTCCTAGGAGTATCTGATTGATTTTATAGTAATTTCTCCAAAAAATACTAAACCTGGACACCCAATAGTTCTAGGGTGTCCTTGGATCACCATTGCTGATGTTGTTATTAGGTGAAAAAATGGGAGAATTCCTATCTCTAATGGGTCACAAATTCAAAGACTGACTATTTTTCCATCTACCTAATTAGCTATTGAAGTGCCTCTTTGGTTGGAAAATACTCATGGAGAATAAGACTGCATGCTTCCCTTGTTGACTTTAGAACAATCAAGAGGGCTTCAAGAATAGTCAGAATAACATGTTTTGCAATAATTCTTATATGATTAAGTTGTATAGATTATCCTATTTCTTTTAGTGGCTACCATCATGTTTTCAGCAATGAATTTCAGGAAACCTAATTCCCTGAGGTGTTTGTATCATTTTTTATTGCAACATTGGAAGAAAACTAAGAAATAAATGCCCAACCTGTTGAAATCAGCGCTGGAAGAACATTGTATATTGGTACATATTTAAGTACATAACAAAGACAAAAAGTAATAAACATGATTAAAAAATAGTTTGGGGAGTTTTCTTGGGAATATCTAGATATGAAAGGAATCCACCCTGATACTTGCATACACCACATTTATACTAATGAATAAATCAGGCCTATAAGGGAGCCACAAAGACGAATGAATCTAACCCTTAAAGAAGTTGTCAAAGATGAATTGAAAAAGCTTTTGAGTGGAAATTTTATATATCCCATCTCTGGCAGTAAATGGATATCTCCTTTGGTCATGATTCACAATAAAAATGGGGAATGGATAATTTGCATTGAATATAGAGAGTTGAACAAAACCACCTTGAGGGATTACTTCCCTCTACCTTTTATTAATCAGGTGCTTGATACTCTATCCGGGAAAAGGTATTTCTCCTTATTGGATGGTTAAATTGGCTATAATTAGATCCAAATAGCCTTGGAAGACCAAGAGCAGACTACTTTTACTTGTCGATGGGGCACCTATTCTTACAAAGTTCTTCCATTTGACCTGTGCAATGCTTCAACTAATTTTTAGGGAGCTATTCTGGCTATTTTTGTCGATATTATACATGATTGCATGGAAGTCTATATGGATGAGCTCACATTGTATGACAATGACTTCCAATAGGATCTGGAGAGCTTTGAAAAAGTGTTTATTCATTATGGAGAAACTCATATGGCTCTCAGTAACAAAAAATGAAAAATGGTGCAAACTGAGGGGATTGTTTTGGGTCACTATGTGTCACAAATAGGGATAAAAGCTGACCTTGAAAAAATTGACATAATTTCACACATTTTAGTCCCATTGTTGTAAAAGGAGGTAAGAAGTTTTTGGGGACATGTAGGTTATTATAGGATATTTATTGAAAACTTTACTAAGATTGTTGCACCTATGTTTAAAATGTTCACTAAAGATGTTGATTTCCTATGGGATATTGATTGTCAAAATGAATTTCAGGTACCGAAAGACAAATTG
This sequence comes from Pinus taeda, assembly GCA_000404065.3. Taxonomy (NCBI): domain Eukaryota; kingdom Viridiplantae; phylum Streptophyta; class Pinopsida; order Pinales; family Pinaceae; genus Pinus; species Pinus taeda. Next base: position 160,469 of record APFE030640464.1, read on the forward strand.
TCAGGTGCTCCAGTATTGAGAAGAACTAATTGGTCTGTCCATTTTCAAATTTTTACCAATGCATTGGATACAACCCTTGGAGATGTATTAGGAAAAAGGGAGAATCACATTCCTTATGCTACTTATTTTTTTTAGCAAAAATCTCTCACATGTGGAATTAAACTGCCCTCTATCCAAAAACGAATTACTAGTAGTAGTCCATGCTATCATAAAATTTAGGAACTATATTACTGGTTATGAAAATTCTATCCATACTGATCACTTTACTATTATATTCCATATGAATAGACCAATTATTAATGGAAGAATTACTAGATGGTTACTCTTACTTCAGGAATTTAATATTACTGTGATTGTGAGGCATGGACGAGAGAATTCAGTTGCATATTTCTTGCTCTAAATGAATGTTTCACAAGATATTTCTCCAATTCCATTTCCAAATGACTTTCCTGAAGAGAAATTGTTTTCTATTTCAACATATACTCCTTGGTTTGTTGATGTGGAAAATTTCTATAGAATCTGTCCACTAGGCAGAGATACAACATTTTGTAGCGAAGTGCCAAATATTCTTGGATAGAGGGAGACTTGTTTCACACAGTCGTAATATAATCATGAGGAGGTGTGTTTGAGAAGATGAAATTTATGATGTCTTGAGAGCTTTCCATAGTGAACCCTGTCGTGGGAGCTTTACAGAAAAAAGAACAACTTATAAGGTCCTACGTGCAGGTTATTATCGACCCACTCTTTTTAAAGATGCCATAAAGTTTGTCTATAGTTGTGATGCTTGACAAAGAATGGGGATGCATGTTCTAATTGATGAGGTGCCTCTTCGAACATATATATCAATAAATACTTCTGAAAAGTGGGTGTTAGACTTTGTGGGACCTATCTCTCCTATGCCCAGGAAGAAAAGACACATCTTAGTTTGTATTGATTATGTAACAAAGTGGGTGGAAGCTAAGGCTTTATATTCTTCCACTGAGAATTATGTTGTATATTTCCTCTTTGAATACATATTCACTTGGTATGGGGTGCTTAGAGAAATTGTCACCGATCAGGGGACACAATTCACTTCCAAATTAGTAAAGGCTATCACTAAATAGTACCGGATTAAGCACTGAAAATCTACTCCATAACAACCTTAGGAAAATGGGCAGGTTGAATCTACTAACAAAGTCTTGGAGTCCATTCTCAGTAAAACAGATCAGCTACAACATGGGGATTGGGCTAATAGGTTTATGAAATAATTATGGGCTTTGGAGAAATGTAATGGGATATACTCCATATGAGTTAGTATATGGGAAGAATGTGTTGCTCCCCATTGAATTTCAGGTAAAAACATTCCAAACTGCTACTCAATTGGGAATGGATCTAAATGAAGCTCAAAAACAAATAATACTTCAATTGAATGAACTTGATGAAATCAAACAAGATGTCTTCCAAATAACTATGTTGGTACAAGACCAAAGAGCTTGGTGGCATGATAAGTATATCAAGAAGAAATTCTTCGAACCAGGAGATTGGGGGCTACTGTATGATAGCAAATTTAAACATTTCAAAGGGAAATTTTCAACCAGATGGATGGGACCCTATGAAGTGAAGGAAGCTTTTGATAATGGCTTAGTCAAGATTAAAACCATTGATGATGATCAAACGTCATCCGTGGTAAATGGCCACATACTGAAAATCTACTACCACCCATTCTCTTGACATGAATTTTTGCAAAGTGTGACGCAAGATCCATAAATGTTTTACAAATTATTTATAGAAAATGATATTTTTGAGTTTACTGTGAACATTTTGTGACTCCCTAAAATTGAATGTTCTGAATATTGGCTAACCTAGGGTTGTTAATATTGGTGGGACAATAGTAGTTAGGGATCTACCAAGTACATAATTATTCTTCTCTAAGCTCAATGGAATAATTACAGGAATGAAGCCCCTTGGAGTTTTCTTTTTTGCATTTCAGACTCTAAAAAATTGAAATGCCCTAGGTAGTGACCATTCCATGATTGTTAAAAATCCATGGATTGGTGGCACCCGTATTATTTTATAGAAAACAATAGTTAGATTTCAGACACAATACCCAAAGTTTGCTCATACGAAGTTTGAATCTCATCAAGGAAGCCTTCTATTTAATTTTTAGTACAATCACAATTGATTCACTGGTTTCCATGACTTGATGAAGTAAATTTATAGTTTCTTTACTTAAATTAGTACTTGTCATAGACTATAGATTAGGTACTTAATAATCTCTATAATATGAATGTCAAGTCAATAAAAATGATAGATGGTATCAACTTTGGCTTAGTAGCATTGGAATCAATGCAGGTAACAATTACAAGCTTTTGGTTTATTCATGATTAAAATACCACTCTTTGGGAATGTAATCAAGAATGAAAAATACACCAATTAAGGATCAAGTTGTCCCTAACATTATTATTTTTGAACTCTTAGATATCATCATACAATAAAATCAAGGTATGAATGAATTTGTATTTACTTAGACTAATTCAGAGAACATGGATAATAGAAATTAATGGTGTTTTGCCTCCTTTCATTTCAATGATATACATGTATTTTCCATATAAGATCGAAATCAAATTAAATACTAGACCATCCTATCCAATTAGTCATTCCACTCATTCGTATTCATGTAATACATGTGTCAAGTACCTACTCCATCATTACAAGAAACCAATCCATGACATAATTGGGAAACACACAGTATTTTCGAATAAATTTAAGCCTATTTGAAACCTTGAAAAATAAGGGTTGTCTGTTTGCTAAGTCAAGTAATTAATTGACTTGTGAATCCCTACATTTTCCTCATCACCTTCAACATTATTTCACCATTGGCATGGGGGACGACTACGATGAACTTACATTTGCCCACTTTCACAGTAGCCCAGAATATGCATTCTATAAGGTGCAATTTGAAGAGAAAGGATGCATGGGTTTCCTTCAAACATTTCAGGGTTATAATGACAGGGTAGCTATGGAATTCACACAAAGATTTGACAGAAAAATTACGTAGGTATGGAAATTGAGAATTAAGGTTACAGAAAATGTGATGAGTAAGGTATCAATATTTCCATTGATCGGTGAATGATACTTTAAAGGAGGGTCGGTCGAATGGGACGGTTGTGCCAAGTTTCTTAAGCTCATGTACAAGACTATCAACTAGTCGAAAGGAGTTCTGCGAAGCTGCATAGAGGAGGAATGATGGCCACTTATCACCACATTACAAAGGTTCGTCACCTGCGAGGGGAGGTATGCTGCTATTTTTCTTTATCACATTAGGCTTCTCCTACACGTTTTGGATGGGTGTGAGGCCAATTTTCCATTTTTCATGCATGTAAGTTTGTATAAATTTGCTCAGGGCATTCGATGCACTGCTAAAAATGTTTAAACTAGCCTATGTCACCATAGTCTTATCAAAACGCTAGTCGTTTATGTGTTGGGTCAACATAAAAATTCTTGGGAAGAGTTTTTGACTGAAAGTTTTCCCAGTGAGGAAAATCAAATCAAACACCACTAGATCATTATTATCTCCCATTCAAAGAAACTGGAATAGGCGACCGAGGCCCCTCCTGACTCCGTTTCTATATAAGACCAGGGCCCTGATGGAACCATGTATCAATGAAATAGGAGGGCAGTTTTGCGAAGCCCTTGAAGAATCCTGGAATTATAAACCCAATTTCTTCTATAAAGAAATAAACTCTAGTCTCAAAGGGAAAGAAATACAAAGTAAGTGGTGAGTATAAGACGGAACCTATAAATACGGATCTAGTAGCAGAAGAGCCCAAACAGAGTAAAAGAAAGAGGCCTCAGGTGGAGCTTACAAAGCTAGTTGCCTCACCAATAAAAGAACAATCAGAAAGAGTTAACATGACTCTTAAGAAAAGAAAGAGGAAGCTCTTCCAAGAAGAGGAGGAAGCGAAACCAATGTTGACCTCACCATTACATAAAACAAAACCATCTGAGATTTTTACCTACTCACAAGGTCGGTGGCACACCAAGAGCATGTCTATACAACAATATTCAACCTCTGGTAGTCAAAACCTCAAACTTGTCACCATTTTGTCTTCTCCAGAATAGGAAGTAAAAATCCCCTCTCGGGCATTCAAAGAAACAAAGAAAGTGGAAGATATTCTGCCTGAGGAAGGCGAACTAATTGATAACTTCCATCATGAACTTTTAAGTAGTTTTCCACAACATGAAAAATATGAAATGGGACTAGTCACAAGGAAACATAAAACTAAAACTAAGAAAATTCAGACAAACAAAAGGTCGAATCAGAAAGGGAGTAGTTAACAACAAACCATTACTAAGGATACCTTGGTTCACGGTGAAGAAGATTTTCAACTAAAAATAGCCAAGCCACAGAAGAAAAATGAGAAACTTAGGGAAATGTATCATAAATATAAAACATTGTTTCGTTTTGTTCGGTCGGTTAATGAGATGTATCGGAACTAGAATATGGATTTGGTATGAAAGAACGATGTACTAGTCTTAAGGAATGAGCGGCTCATTAGTTGTAAATTGAAGAAACTGAAGCCCATCAAGAGGCTTAGTGCCCATGAATGATCCCTAAAGTTTTAATGACAACCAATGTAGAAGAACCATGGGTTGTAAGTTCCAGTTAATGCAAGAAGAATCTAAAAGGATGGGATAACCCAAATTTTGATAACCAGTCAATTTTGAAAGGGGTTAGCTACATGAGGACATGCATTTCGTCTAACATGGGGGAAATGTTGGGCCCTATTATTGATACCCCTTTTCAAACCCTATTCTACTATTCTTACCATAACCTATCCTACTTTACCCTTTTTGACATTGTAAAATCACTCTACACTAACTAAACAATGTTATTTTACAATGGAGGTAAGAATCGCTAATAAGAACTATTTTCATATATCTTTGCTTGGTTTAAGTAGGTGTTAAATTAATTTATATATCTTAACGTAATTAAATAATATATAGATGGGAATCTTAAATATAGGGAAGAAACTTGAGTACGTGGACATGTCATCGCAGGTCCAACACCTAGTTCAACGAATACATCAAACAACCATTTTTTGTAGCAGTCATTCTGTACTTAGTTTGATACTCAATTTAGTACTCTATTCCAGGTTTTGTACCAGGAAACTAGTAAATTATCAGCATCCCAAATATAGTTTCTCTTGTTCATGAGCATGGTGTTAGTTTTCTTGATCCAAAGATAGCATGACAAATGGAACACTTCAGTTGCAATATGGGTGAAGTGATTTTTGGGATTTAGCTTACCTTAAATTAGTAAATATCATGTATGTATCTTCTTTCCTTGGTAATTTTGTTGTAACCAGTTTTAGGCCTTAATTTGTTAATAAGGCCAATGTTTGTATGGAAGGTTACAAACATAGGATGAACCAGTGACAAGGAGATTGTGAATAAACATCATTTGACTCTATTTTATTTAATATTGAAACTCTCATACTTATGTTCTATTGAAGGTTTTTAATATAATCGTCTCAGATTCTATATATATATGAGAATTTATGTTTCCTTGATCTGTGAACTATTGAGTAAATCAGACTTGTTCTAGGTTCTGGCAAGGGCCCAACCTTGATCAAGTTCTGTAATAGTTTTCGTTAAGTAGAAGATCTGTATGAATTCATTTAGTAGAAATGTACTTGAATATTCATTTCCTTTCGTTGGTGATTTCCAGAATTTATGTACTTAGAATCGTACTAAAATTTAATTTGAAGCTCTCATAGAACTGAAGTTGTGATAGCTAGTGAAATGTTTATTGCGTTTTTGCGATCTTGAGGATAATTTTCACAAGTATACTTTGCATCTATTGATTTCACTGATTGCTCTCATGATTCCTTGAACATTGAAGAATAAGGTTTCAGTTTGGGATAGATTTCTGAGGAAGAAATTCTTGTAATTTTGGGTTGAATCCTTTGTCCTTAATGAAAGTTATGTGATCATATGTGGATCTATATACTGTTGGCAAGAAATTCCTATAGCTTCTGTTTATTCTGAATTCTTGTGAGGATTGATTAGGAATAGAGTGCCATTTATTTGTGAAATAATGTGTGTTAACATTTGGAGAATGACATACCATTTACGGTGTGTTGGTTAGTTGATTTACAGTGTGATGATTATTTGAATTTTAGTGTATTGATCATTTGATGAGCGGTAAGTCATTCATTTGATTTCATAGTTAGTCTTGAGTTAAATTTATCAATTTAGAATTTGTAAGTTTTTTGTTTACTTACTTAGATAATTAGAAAATTGTGTTTTATTTAATTACTCAGATTAATTTCGAAAGCCATATGTTATATGTTCATATACTTAGTTAATTTTCAATGGATTGTTAAATAGGAAACAATATGAATTATTTTTCGAGACATTGTTGAGTTCACTTTCGATTTTTAGCACCCTAGGGATTAATTTTCTATAATGGTTTCTGAATGGAGTAAATTGTTATATTGATTTGAGAACATAGTTTTTGATGATTTCTAATATTATTGTTGGGATATTTTTCAAGTTAGATGCACCATAATTTAGGATAGATCAGTAATTTGGGTCGTGTAAGTATAACAGGTTTCTTAGTAATTTAAATTGTGTAGTAATTATGATGTGATTATTAAGAACCGAGTTTGGTTATTTTGTACTTAAATTTGTACTAATTTTGTATAGGGTAAGTCTAGATTTGAACCATAATGCATTGCAACTCAAAGCTTACAAATTCCGATTGACAATTTAAATTTACGGAATTCAACGACATATAAAAACCCTAACAAGTACATTCATATTTATATCCTGAATAGACATTTATAGCAGTTCAAATTTCTCAACTGAATTAACTAGATCAACTTGGTCGGTGGAATTGACTAGGGTGTTGACCACCTTACATTATATCCTTCAATATGTTGACTCAATTGGGCTAGTCAACTTAGTCAAATAGCCCCTCTGACATGTGCCTACCTAAAAAAGGTGACATAATGAGGTGGTAACCTGTAAGAACACTACCACCATGTTCCAACCATGTTTTATATGGAATAGCATGGTGACACATGGATAGGTTGTAAGTTTCAATCAAATGTCTACCACTGACTTGGAATAAGACAGTGAAATTTCCAATAGCCATAATTTTGTGTCCATAGATCAGATTATATGAAATTTATATCATTGAAAGCTCTCAATGAGTAGAAGAGGATGGTGATTTCAGAAAATAAGTTTAAAGTACTTAAAAGAATATAAGTTTTGATAACCCCTTCTCCCTAGGGTAGATCAAAAGGTTTTGGATTTATAAAACAATGAGAGCATATTAAACAAAATTATGCACCAAGTTCTAGATGTTAGTCATTCCTTGTTTGAAATTTGGTTATATTATAAATATTTCTTTTAATAATCCAATATGTTACAAATTGGTATTAGAGTCATGGTTACAACGTTCAAGGTTTTATGGGATCAAAGTAAAAATGATAAAAATATCACTATTATTTGTTTATTCAAAAGAAGAATCTAACACCTTAACTTACCTTTTCCTCACAAATAGAAAGTGAAGGAGAAAGAAATAAAGGGAATAATGTCATGTAGATTCACCACAATACCAAGAATTCGAGTCCCATGAAATATGATATATGGATATTCCTCTGCACATGGTAGAGACTAAGATAATGAAAAGATTATTAAATCCAACGCTAACTTGCTACAAAGCTCAACTAACTGTAGAATAACATTTATCAAATACATACATCAAGTATAGTAAAATCATTTCAAGGAAGATATCTCATAGTGATAACGCGCAAGTTTACGAGGAGAATATCGATACATCATCAAATGATTCAAGAAAATGACAACTTCAAATGAGTCTACTAGGAATGAGTTCAAATCTTATTCCACGCATAAGAATAAGAAGAGAGTTTCTTAAGACCCCTTACGAGGGAAGTTCCAAAATATCAAACGACTTATCTATAATAGTGAGGTGAATTTTGGATTTTGGAAATGAAGAAGAATTTTTGGGTCCACGTCTATATTGGAAAAGTGAGGGCTATAGTGGCCATCTACAACACAAACAATAAAGAATCCTTTTGGAGGGAAGATATCAAGAATGCTAAGTAAACTAGTGAGAAGAAAATAAATTGAAGTAATTTAAAAAGTATTTTCATAAAAAATATCTGTTAGAGAGGTATTATAATGGAAAAATTAAGGAATTTCATGAAATGAAGTTGGATCAATCAACTATGGAAGACTATGAAAACAAGTTCATGGAAATGTTAAAATATGTTCCATATATCAATGATGAGAAAGTGAAAATTCAACACTTTTTAAGTGAGTTTCCTTAGTCATATAAAGACAAAACTGAGTTGATGAACCTAAGACTCTTGATGAGAAAATAAGAAAGGCTAAATACTATTATGAGAAAAAAAGGAATAAGATAGAATGTAGTACACATAACATTGTTTATGGGACTTGTAAGATACTATTGAAGATTCATTGAAGGATTTTAAAAAATTGGTCATCCTATAACATTTTTTTTCTTGTAATAACCCATATGTGAGCCCACATGAACAAGCCACACACCCAACCAACTCAACACATGGAGCCTGGCCTTGACGGAAACAAAGAGAATTGAGCATGTACCTCATCAGAGAGGGCCAACCTCTTGGAAAGGGGGGATTCAATCACTTGGGATACCCATCAGGGCTACCCTATAACTTATTTATAGAGGGAATGAGTAAAATTAATGTGGTATACTAAATGTAAATAAATATTTTACTAGTTAGAACATATTTTAAGTATGTTATGATTTTAAAAATTGCAAACCTAAAAAATATTTTGCAGTATGTATAGATTCTTGTAAGGAAGGATTGGGTGGAGTCCTCATGTAATATGCTATGAATCCAAAAAGTGAAAAAAATGAAGAAAAATTATGTCACCCATGATTTGGAACTCACAACCATTATACAAGCATTGAAGATACGATGCCATTATTTGATGAGTAGAAAAATTATTTTGATGACAAACCACAATGGATTGAGACACAGGTTTTTCAACCTCATTTGAATGTTAGGAAAGCTAGATGGTTGGAACTTTTCAATGAGTATGAGTTTGAAATCATACGCATAAAAAGAAAGGAGAATACGCTAGTAGATAAACTTAGCCAAAGCATGCAAGTTATACACTTATCAACTATAATCACTTGTGAATCTGATTTGTAGATCAAGATAAAGAATCAGTCAAGGAGGGTTTGATTGGGTCAATGTGGATAACTGGACAATGAAGTCATGACTAAGAGAAAGCTTGAGAAGGGAGTTTGCCCTTGAATGATATTTTTGTATTTCCTATTATGCTTACATTAAAAAAAAAAAGAGAAAGAAAACTAATTTGTGAAATGAATTAAGCTTGAGAAGGATGGAATAGTTGTTGATATAAAATGCATTATACAATGAATTTGGTTGTGGATTTGGAGTGTTGTAGCACATATTTTAATTAATTGACTAACCATTGATGTGTGTATGATGTTTTGCACTAAGGAAAAAGCTGTAGATTTTTCTAATGAATTCGATATTAAAGACCACTCGTTTGAAGTAGAATTTGAGGTAGCAGAAGTCCCTTCAACCATTAAATATCTTGAAAACAATGAAAACATTATTCTTGTCAATAATTATCTAAGTATACACAATGATGGAAACTATGAAATTGTGGAAACCAACTATGCAATGACAAAGGATAGGTTGAAGGAACTTGATAACAATTCCTTCAAGCCAAATTTACATTTTGATGAAATGTTTTTTAACTTTTGGATGCATGAACTGCATGATACCCCACTTGGGGTATGATCAAGGTAGGAAGCTATCAAAACAAAGATATTAATATGATCGAGGCAGGAAGCTATGAACAAAAATAATTTTAATAAAAATAGCAATAATATGTGCATGTGTGAGTTTTCATAATGGAAAATACTTAAATAAATGAGTGATACACTCACAAGTAAAATTTGTTCATTTTCTAATGCACTAGAAAATGCATGGTTATGTGTGATGTATGAATTGAATGCAGTAACTACATTGTATGCATGAGGTTATGGGTAATGGTCCAAGGGTTTCGAAATATAAAATGGTACCATATGCATGAATGCTTGAAGGTTCTAGGATGATGTGAGTGACCATGGAAATTGTTGATACTATGGGTATTAGTCTATCACATGAACATGATTTTTTTTTTTTCCCTTAATTGATGAGAATGTGCATTGAGCTATTGATATCTAAATACTTGTATGGCATAATTACTCACTAGAGTATGATAGAGGCATGCAACTATTGTTATGGAGAATGTATGAAAAAGTTAATAATGCACAAGCTTAATGCATTAAATGGACACATGTTTGCATAGGACAAGCACTTTGCATGAAAAGAGATGATAATTAATGTTTTGAGAAATTATTGAGTGCTAAAGTGAGTGGTATGAACCCCTCATTGCACACAAATTAAAGTGGGAAAACTAATGGCTAAGAAAATTCTAAGATAGGAATCTTAGGTGGGGAGAGTAATTTTGACACTTCATCCTTGCATAGTTACTGAAACAAATTCTTGAATGCATTGTAAAGTGTTGGAATGGTGGAAAAGAAAATATAATATGTAATATTCATGATATGTATTTATATAATGAAATGAGTGTTTCCTTTCAATTTAAAATGGTTTGGAATTGACCTTGATTGGAATGTTGAGTATATGACAATATGTATTTCGTGTTAATGGTTGAAATGAATATAATATTGAAAGGACGTTATGAATGATAATTAATACATTTTTGGATAAGTGAAAAATTCATATTTCAAATAAAATGGCCATGGGCATGGAATTTATTATAAGTCCATAAAAAAGTTGGGTATTATCGCTTGCAAAAGAGATAAGCAATGTGAGAAATAGTCTCATATTTGTCTATTTTTTTTCTATATGAAACAAGTTGAAGTCAAAGATTTTTTATTTGATTTATAAAGATTAATATCATGTGAATTGTATCAATGTGATAAATATGAGATTATGTAAATATCCATGGAGGATAAATTATGGTTGTGAATATGAAACTCTAGGAACAAGGTCATTGTGGTGACACCCAAACCCTATTACATGCCTTAATTACCATTGAGATATGATATGCCATTTTATATCAAGCTAAACGTATGCCTTGGCTATAAGACTCTATAAGTCTCTATACCTTTCCTATGTAAGGAAACCTTGGAAAATCATGGATCGCCCAAGTAACTATGTAGTAGTGAAGGCGATGCCTAAGCCTAGAGGTTGAGTGATGAACTATTATTTTGAAATATTTTTTCTACAAAAGAGCTCCCTTTTTGTTTCTAATAAACATCCATTTTTCCTTCTTCTATTATAAATAAGAATCATCCTCTCATCCTTATGATTATTTTTCTCAAGGTAGACATATTTTTTGTTTCTCTCTTAATTTATTTCATGTTGAGAGTTAAAGTGTGTTTTGATATTATATGTGTTGTTATATATTATATTATGGTGCATAAATGGCCTTTCTAAATTGATTATTAAAGTATGACCAATCTGTAGAGCTATAACTAGGGTCTCTCACACCTCAAATTATTCCACATTAATAAATCAATCTGGGAACGTTTTGTTATTGTAAAGAGTAACTCAATCCGAGGCTATTTGTCCGAGTAATGCTTAGTAGTATAGTGTTCAGAAGATACAAAAGAAAATAGATGCTAAGTTGTAACTGAACTAATCCAAAAGATAGAATCACACAAGATAGTTGATCAGTCAAGGGTACGGAAGCAATAACCCATCCCTCTAGAAACTGATAAAAAGGAAATTAGAGCATGGACTTATAGGTCTGGGAGCTAGGCGGCGTCTTGCTAAGGCTCACTACAACCTTAGACCTTCTCTCACACCAAAACAACGAAGGTAGGTAAATAAAACGGCAGAAGGTAAAATGGAACAGCAAAATGGAAATGGAACAGCAATAAATGGAACAGTAGTAAAATGGAACAGCAGTAAATGGAACAACAGTAAATGGAACATCAATCGAAAGAACTAAATCTCGCGAGTTAAAACCAACTGATTCACACTCTGATTTTCTCTTCAGGCAAACTAGATAAGATACACTTTATGAAACAACATTCCTTGATGAATTATGGAACAACAAGCATCAACCATATATACATGTTCTATACTAATATAGTAATCTGAGAATGTTGAATGATATAATTATGTTTCTAAACAGAGCAACATTACTTTCAAGTCCCAACAAGTATTATTTCACATGGATCGAATGACAGTAACATTCATACCGACACTCTGTTACAAAAATAGCTGATTAAACACGCAATTCAACCCTGAATAGATCCAATTATACAGTGAAGAGTCATTACATGGAGAAATCATTCATATATTGATCATAACAGAGCATAGCATATCATATGAAAGATGTATCAGATTACTGAGTAATAAAGATAAACAAACCACACACAAATCGCAATATAATGATACAAAAGCAAGTGTCCTTCGGAGCCCCGCCCTTAGCTGCCAATGGTACACCGCCTTAGATTACTCTAGACGCAGAGATGAAATAAACACCAAGTCTTTTATATTAATGCATCAACAAATGTCTAACAAAACCAGGTCTCAGTGAGACTCGATGATCAAAGTTTTGTTCTGAAACTTAAAATTATAAAAAACAGTAGTCCCCTTGCTCAATGACGATGTTCCTTTATATAAAAGTAACGACAGAGGTATCTAGATAACAAAGATAAGTAAAACAGTGATCCCTCAGGATCGAAGATCCTGAGGGATTCGCCTTCGATCCTGAGGGATTCGCCAATCGGTTAATCCTTCACTCTTCTTTCTCGTGTTCGCCGACTCGGTATCCCTCCTTCCTTTCCTGGGCTATTCAGCTCTGATTTGCTCGATCTTGTTCGCATCTGGTTCCCCTCTGGAGGGACAGCAGTTATTCTTCCTCTGCTTCTCGCTTTTGGACGGCAACTCCTTGCTTCCACGTCTTCCTGCATAGAAAAATGACAATTATTAGTAATTGAGCTTCCTTTGTCAATTCTTCACATTTTATTAAAATCCTTTATCTCTTTTGAATTTATAAGGCAGAAAAGGTTACAAATATTATTGAAAAGCCACTAAATTGCTTGTCAAAAGCATACCTTCCAAGTGCTCCACACACCCCCCTGCTTACCTTGTTTCATGCCCTCATGAAAACATTATAGTTGACATGCAAGGCGGTGAGAGAATAGGCCGGAGAAGGGATCTCGCGAGGAGGCCGACAATCGTGATGAGCAACTAGATTATCAAAGAACTGATTTATTTGGTCCGCAGGCATTTCATACAAGGCCTAATATCCGGGTGCTGGGTGCCAAATAATTGGACTGCGAAATCGATACCCAAACCAGGATGGCCCTGCTTGCAGAATCTGTTCCCCATAAAGGTTCAATCGGCTGGCAGCCAGCTCAAAATTCTCGTATTTGAATGGTTCCCTGAGCTGGATATTTGGGCTAGAGGTCCGATATCGAAATTTTGCAGCATCGATGGCAAGGTCTTTAATATTCAGGAAATATTCCAGACTATGTCGGATCAAGTCTTCGTGCATGGGTCCTAATATCTTGATGACACCCGGGATCCTCATAAGGCTCCTATGCTCTCTCCATAGCGTCACTCGGTCTTTAGGTTCGGCTCGTACCCATAATTCTAGGCTATTCTCCTGTCTTTGAAAGGTGTTATAAGCTTTGAGCCATTAACCCCAAATGAGATAAAGGCTTGGAATTATATATCGCCAACAAAAGGGCCAGGATTTAAATCAGTTTCCTGGTCTAGCACAAGGTTGTGCAAGTAAAACTCGCCCAATAACCTTTGAACCTTAATTCCGTAATGCTTGCAACAATCTATAAAATCATTAACAGTGTTGATGTGGATAGGTGCACCTGCCCTAACGGCTTTTATTTTCAATCACAAATATCATTCAAGCAAAAATAAAGCATAATTTTTAGCAGGGGCCCTACAAGTCAAAACGTCATTATACAAGGAACACATAGTTTCCATCTGCTTAACAACACTATCTAATCGACGAGTTACCTTAGCAACCTTTTCTTGCTCCTTTTGCCATCCTTCGAAGGCCTGGCTCTCGGATTGACTAATATCCCGAAGTTGTTGTTGTAGCTCTTCGTATTTCTCCTGGGGGACTGTTTGTTCTCTCAGCTACTCAGCTTCTTGCTGAGCTTCCTTCATCATTTTGTGCAAGGTCCTTGTTTTTGGATCCTTTTTCCATAAAGCCGTAGAGGCTGGGAGTTTGACCTGGACCTTTCTATTACGCTGCTTAGAGTTTAGGACTCGAATTACCCCTGAAGGTGGTGCTTCTGTCTGGGTCTTCTTGCTTTCTCTTTCTTTCTTAATGCGAATAAAGGGTTGCTGTGGTCCCCCTGCCATCAGAGCCTCTTGCTGTTCCATTGGAATGTCCATCCGTTCTTCAGGGTTAGATGGAACAGCAGTCTGTCCCTCCACGATATTTGGAACAGCATTTTGTTCTTCAATGTCACTTGGAACAGCAACCTGTTCCTCAATGTCATTTGGAACAGCAGTCTGTTCCTCGGCAGTAGGTCTCCTAATGGGGTTTCGACCAACAAAACAGGTATAGGTCTGTCGCCTTCTTGTCCTCCGGGTTCTTGTTGCAGTGGCCCTCTTCCTTTTCCTTGCGGTCCTTTGTATTCTCAAGTTGACTTTCAAAATTCGAATTTGCTGTCGGAGCCTGGCTATAGTGCCTAGCAACCTCTCCTGTTTCTTTCTTAATTTCTTAATTTCCTTTGCCTCGGCAGAGGGTTTGGCCCTTAAGTCTGCTCCTTCTTCGTCTGGGATATCTTCCGGCGTCTTGGGGACAGATTGTCCCTGATTGGTGTCTTCCATTTCATTATCATAGCCAGGCAGGTTTTCTTCCCCTGCCTTTTCTGCATGCACTTTCTCGGGTATATCTTCCTCCGCGGGTCCGTCAGGGATGCCTGTTGTGCTGGAGGGCTGGCCATATTCCCCCATATTGGCCAGGGCTGCTGCCAATTCCTCCTCACCCACAGGGTCCTGCAACGGGCTACCCCCTGGCTGTACTACTTCTTCTTCTTGATTGACCTGCTCGGTGGCTGTTTCTGCCTCAGAGTGCTCGTCTCTTTCCTCAATTCCTCCTCCAGGCTGGTCAGCCTCGGCCCCTGATTGCTCAGGATTTTCTTTGGAGGGTCCTCCTTCTGGTTCTAGAGGTTCATCCGCAATTTCAATTGGCTGGGGAGTGGTTCCCTGAATCTTTTCCAGCCTTCCTCGTATTCGGGCTAGCCGGGCTGATTTCCTTGGTCTCTCAGGTTGGTCGGGTGTGCCAGCAAGTTCTTTGGGTTCCTCTGGTCGTTCTGGCGTACTAGAGGATTGTTTTCATTTTGGAGCAGCATGTCTTTATGCTGCTGTTTCCTTGCGTTTCTTTGATTGTTCCGGCGTGCTGGAGGACTGTTCAGGTTTTGGGGGTGCTGCAGCCAATCCCCCCTCGACTATTGTGATCAGTTCCTCCCAAGTACTTTGTTGTTGAGTGAGATTGTGGCTCACTATCAATCGAATCAGTCGATGGTGGCTAACGACTGCGTCTATGTGCTGTGCCTTTTTCAGGCTTCAGGCCACGTCATGTAATAATGAATTTAAAAGTGCAGGGAGATTTACAGAACATTTTCCTTTTAAAACAGCTAAAAGTTTCAGGTGACGAGGTCTTACCACGTCTTTCCTCCCTTCGCAGGTGATATAACTCTGCACTATTTTTGCTAGCTCGGTCTAGGGTTCTCCTAGTGTTGCCGGCAGAACTCCCTTCCCTTTGACTGTCAAGCTTTGGCCTTCGTCCTGGAAAATCTCCATAACCTTTTGTAATCTTTCCTTTTTCAGCGTCCATACGGGTCCAGCAACTGGTAATCTCGAGACTTCTGCGATGATATCGTCCGTGACCGCTATCCTTTTTCCTCCCACTATGGAGTAATTTTCCTACAAATTTTGCAGGAATTCCAATGCCACTGCTTCATTTGATTCTTGTAGGTGGCTAAAAATTTTCAACCACCCTGCGTTTTCCAGGATTTTTCGGGCAGCAGCGGAGACTGTCAACTCCTGAGGTTCGCTTCGGACCGTCTTTCCCCCCATGATTCTACTCCAAATTCTTAATGGAACAGCAATTGCTTGCGGTTTTTGACTCGCAAAGAGGATGATCGACGCCAAATTTCGGAAAAGAACACAGAGCATGCAACCAAAAAAGGATCGTGGACGGCAATTTCCGTAAAATGGAATTATCATACCAATAAACCATGCCATACCTTCGTACATTATCTCGCTCGAATGGTGTGCAGCCACGTAATCCATGGAGTAATGAGGTTACCTCCCCCCTACAATCTGATAGGTTGTCCCCAGCCGTCAAAGAGAGGAGCAGCAGCCAGTCAGAAGTCAAGTCATTAAGAAATAGCATATGAGATTATGCCATGTTTTAGAAAAACAACGAAATGCCGAAATCGAGGCAAAAAGGTAGATCGCGTTTTACATAAGAGCCTGCGTGATATGATGAGAGGCTAGGGGATGGGACATTTGTCAAGCGTACAAAATCTCCAGTGGTCATTGTCAGTTCTGTTGCCATGATTGGTGGTAATGAATATTCATGCGATATATACATCGGGGCATGACATATGATCTATTCGAAGGATATAAGAGACAAAAAATATTGATATGATACCTGTTGGTGTAACCATTACGACTTCGATGCCATTAACAGAGCTCTGCTGCCAACAGGTGTTCATAACCTTGGCAGAGTTGTTTATTTCACCCTCCAAAACCATGATCCTTTGTGTGTATTCTGAAGAGTACTTTGTCAAAATGCAGGCCATTATGCTGGCTTGGTAACTAGATAGCCATAATGCCATTTACAAGGTAGGCGCGAAACGTGGACAGGCCGGCTCGTGATGAGACCCCCTGTTCCAAGGTTTGTTTATTTTAATATACCTTCAGACCATATCCCTGGTGTGGTGGCCGTAATGGGAATGCCACTTCGCTTCCATCCTTATGATCATGGTAGGCTGGCTCTCGATGAGACCCCCTATCCTGCATTTGACAATTTTCATATTTTCTTTTTTCCTTTTTGCAGAGCGCCCTTTTTTTGTTTATTTACACATAAGGGTGGTTCCGCACTCCTTAAGAGCGGGGAATGGTGGAAGAAGTCTTATCATCCCAACAGACAGATATAAATCCTTTGTTCTTACTCCTAAGTAATAATCAAGAGAGATTTTTAGGGAAATCGTCATGGTAAAGATCACCAAACAGGGTGTCGGTAATAAGACAATGACAGCGAAGATGAAAAGTTAATGTCCCTCCTCTTGTCCTCTTATAAATATTAGGCTTTATAGTGATGGCGATCTATGATCTGCTGACTTCGGTATATCATGGTTTATGTTCATCGCATAAGTCCATTGTTGTATCTAAAACACTGGGGAGAACATGGGCGCAAAGCATCCTCAATAAGAGCAAAAACATGTCGATGGAATTCCTCAGAGAAGAATCCATGCAGATAAATTCGTAGGATGTCGTTTCTTTGAGAGGAACAGCAGAAAATCGCGAATGTTGTTCCTTCTGAAAAAGGAACAGCAGAGACACTCAAATGCTGTTCCTTTTGAAAAGGAACAGCAGACACACTCAAGTGTTGTTCCTTTTGAAAAGGAACAGCAAAACACACAAGTGTTGTTCCTTTTGAAAAGGAACAGCAAAACACACAAGTGTTTTTCCTTTTGAAAATGAACAACAAAACACACAAGTGTTGTTCCTTTTGAAAAGGAACAGCAAAATCACACAAGTGTTGTTCCTTTTTGAAAAGGAATAGCAAAATCACACAAGTGCTATTCCTTTTTGAAAAGGAACAGCAAAACACACAAGTGTTGTTCCTTTTTGCAAAGGAACAGCAAAATCACCCAAGCGCTGTTCCTTTTGAAAAGGAACAGCAAAATCACACAAGTGTTGTTCCTTTTTGCAAAGGAACAGCAAAACACACCAGTGTTGTTCCTTTTGAAAAGGAACAGCAGAAACACACGTGCTGTTCCTTTTGAAAAGGAACAGCAGAAACACACGTGTTGTTCCTTTTGAAAAGGAGCAGCAGAAACACTTAGAATGCAAAAAGAAAATCAAGAAAACATATATACAAGATGTTATGTACAAGTTATGAAAAAAAATGAATTCCTTAAATTATAGG